>JBBBDQ010001409.1:430000-432500 GCA_037127315.1 Ascarosepion bandense | reverse complement strand
ATAGATATTGTTTCTGACAGATATAATGTTTCTGCCAAACACTGTGTTGTACAATGACGGCCATTCTCAGTCAACATCTTTATTTGGTCTTCCTTTGTATTGGGGTGTATACTTGAGCGTTCTTTATCAATAAGGCTATAATAACCAACTTTGAACTTAGTGAACCACTTCCGTGTATTTCTGTCAGTTAAAACACCTTCACCGTTCATAGAACGTATCTTTTGTCTTGCTTGAAAAGTATATTTTCCCTTACGGTGATAAAAAATTGTTTAAAATGCAAATAATAATCTTACATTTTCTTCGGGCTGCAAAACTTACACAAACTATTTAACTTACAACATTCTTTCCCCCGATAATGTTTGAAGTTTGCTCTAATCGAAAAGTTAAGCATTTATATATAATTACATATTTGTATACTAGCAATATAGCCCGGCGTTGCTCGGGTGTAATAAAAGTTTTAAAATTAATCCATGGTCCTGGAGCTCAGACTTGGCCGAAAGAATATTTGTGTGAAGTTTGGTGAGAATCGGATAACAATGGTGGATTTGTGTAAAGGACAGACAGAGAGATAAACAGACATACACGCACAAACATCTTGCCTTTTATATATATATATATATATAATATCGACTTTCTGCACTATTGTAAGAACTGCAACCTTGAAACTTCTGAATATCGTTTCTTATGTCTTTGTCTATGAGTGTATCAAATTTGATTAAAATCAGACCACTCCTTCTATAACCCAATTTATGTCGAATATCGATTTTCGATATTTATCAAGGGTACCTCGACACAAAACCTAGGTAATAACACTCGCAGACGCTTATAGTACAACTGTGTAAATTTTCAAGAAAATAGGTTCAGCCGTTTCGGAGTCTATAGGTAACGGATAGACACACACAAAACAAACACACACACAAAAGTTCCATTTTTAAATACGTTTAGATCTATATAAACGGATATACAACAGTATTTTACTCAATGTTTTACATACATACATAGCACAATCACCATCTCACCCACAAATCCTATATACTGCTAAGGCGTACACAAGCTTATATATGTTACGGAAATTAACGAATTTTAACGAATCTTGGTTATAAACAACCGACAATTTGAAATGAATTGTTTGAACATTATTTTTTATTGATACTCGTATTTAAGTAGATATTCTGTTTGTAATTAAACAGCAATATATATTTATACCTACTGGCCTGATTATTTACGATAAATTTTTATTACGAAAATGTGTCATTCGGCAGGATTCGAACCTGCAACCCTTATCTACATAGGGGAAGCTACCAATGGTAGCTTCAATGATAAAAAAAATAATGCTAACCCAATATATATAAACTCCAATTTTCTCAAATAAAGAAATATTTGATAAACACAGGGTAATTTACGACAGAATCGTTAAAGAAAGAGGATATCAATCATCCAAAATTAACGTTGTGGAAAAATTCAAGAGCTCAAAAAGTAAAAGCAGAAACAGGAAAATCATATGGTATAACCCTCCTTTTAATCAGTTAGTTAAATTTAAGCAGGGACATAAATTTATTAAACTAATAGAGAAGCATTTTCCCAAAAATAATGCTCTAAGCAAAAGCTTCAATAAGAATACAATAAAACTAAGCTATACCTGCTCTAACAATCTAGAAAAAAATAATTAAAGTACATAACAGTAAAATATTAAAAGCACACAACAAAAATAACTCAACACTAATACCAGTCTGGCCCATAATAACAACCTCTGTAACTGTAGAAACCCAAACAAATGCCCCATGATCAATAAATGTTTAACGAAATCCCTGATATATATGTGTTCGATTTCATCCATGGAGAATCCTAAAGATGAAAAAATATATATCGGAAATACCACGAACGTATTTCAAAAGCGATTTTACAATCACCTCTCGTCCTTCAATAACAAAGAAAAACAAAACATGACGTCTCTCTTCAAATACTTTTGGAAGTTTAAATCGAAAATAAAACACCTAAAGAGAAATTGAAAATCCTCAAGCAAGCAAGAACATCTAAATCAATAAAGGAACCATGTTTCCTTTGTCTTCATGAAAAAATTGAAATCATTAAATATATGAATAGCAACAAGCTTTTAAACCATAGGCATGAAACAACAGAAAACTGCAAGCACATTAAAGAACCAACCTTACAATCATGCTAAAAAATATTACAAAATCCAGAGCTAGGACCCGCTAGAAATGATACACCTTCATTGTACTAACAACACCCCTACATACACCACAAAGTGTGATCTAATTTTTTTAAAATAATTTTTTTTTAAATTAAAAATTCTATAGAAAAAATCGATTCCCTAAATTCTGAATTAAGGTTAAATATACAAAATTAGATTAATTATAAAAACTGTTTTTTAAATACACACATTTAAATTTACTTATTACCTTAAATACAAACATAAATATTACCTATTCATCTATTACCTTAAATACAAACATTTAATCATTCCTCCTACATAAAATTC
>JBBBDQ010001409.1:417500-425000 GCA_037127315.1 Ascarosepion bandense | reverse complement strand
GTTATATTAGGTTCTATAGCTTAGGTTGGCAACAAATCTACCGCAGAATGTAATGGTAACATGCTTCTGGAAAATGTTCTACCCAATCATTCATGTCTCTTTTGAGACATGACCGCCCAACCGTGTATCACATATGGCACTTAACTGACTGCTTGAATATCATAGCTGGAACCATATTAAAGGCTTTTATTGGACACAAAGTTAGGAATCCGTTTTCTATTGTTATGAAATAATAAACTGTTCCCCCAGTAGTTAATACTTATTAATATAATATAACTGTTATGTCGCCAAGTATAAATGAATAACTCAACAACAGAATCAGAATATAAGTTGTATTCCGCGGAAAGACGGTTAGTATGTACAGAAGTGATTAGTAATATTTACAATAGAAAGATACAAGAGTCCAATCCGTCGTAAGACGTGTGTATACGTGATTACTTCCGGTACGCCACCGGAAGTGTGACTAACTCTTCACTGACTCGCACTGACTCTTCAGTAACTCATTAGAGACTCTCAAGTGACTCTCTACTACTCATTATTTAGCTGTCCCTCCCAGTAAGGGCAACATATGACACATGGTCAGTTTATATCTGGTATTTCCGGGCTATATGGCCTGGCGAAAAAATGTCTGTCTATTTTTGCCCAGTCGTGCTTCTACCCTTCAGCGGAACCACGACTGGGTTATTGCTCTCTGCTCGGAAGCAGAGAGCGCCCTCTACTCGAAGGCAGAGTTGTAGAGTCGTCAGTCTAGTGACTCGGTACGACTGTATTTACTAGCCTTCCCACCTAGGCTGGATGTGACACATGGTCATTTTATTTTGGGTATTCCCAGCCATATAGCCGGGTCAAAAAATGTCTGTCTATTTTTCCCCAGTCGTGGTTCTACCCTTCGGCGGAACCACGACTGGGTTATTGCTCTCTGCTCGGAAGCAGAAAGCGCCCTCTACCAGAAGGCAGAGTGCTGACAGTGTCGTAGAGTCGTCAGTCGGTACGACTCTCCTGTAGAGAATCCACTATTGCTATATATAGCAATGGGAACAGTTCATTTGTAGTCAAATAGGAGCGGCGCCCTAACATTAACCCATATCTTCTCCTTCAGGCTATGTGTTGAATAACAGGACATATTGAGTTCTATAGCTTTCGGTCTACCACAGAACGTAATGCCAATGTACTGCGGGAAAATATTTTGCCAAGTCATTCATGTCACTTTCGAGACATGATCGCCCAAGCGTGTATTACATATGGCACTTAACTGATTTACAACATTCTGGCTTAAGCAAAAGATCTGTTATTCAAAATTTGGTCGATATTTTTTTTTTTCCGAAAACCACTGGAAATAAAATTTTCGTTATTTCGATTTAGTTTTGAAGTCAACCTATACGACTAGTAGAAATTAGATATGTTTGATACTTGAGTCTGCTCCGAAAAAGCCAAGTATACGAAAATTGTCCATCGTTTGAAACTATCTTTTAATGCCCAGTGGTAATAAATCTGGAATTCTTTCTTCCATCAATTGCAAATGCTTTCGAAAAAACAGCAACAATAAATTTTAAATTTCGTTATTTTGGAATTTCGAAATACTTCTGGGAAAGGTATCAAATTTTTCATTTTCTAATGTGCGACATTTAATGATAATTTGAAAATTCAGCAGTAAGTAATTTTGTATTTTCTATTTCATACATTTGAGGCAGATTAGAATCTCGGGGCTAATGGATTTTAAAATTGGCCATAAATTTTGATATTCGCTACTTGTTCAATTTTTGCCTAATATTGAAATCCTGGCGATGCGAAATGTTTTATTTTTCTAATAATTGCGTGAAATCAACGTTAGTTCTGTTTTAATTCCTACATTTACTGTTTGGGATACATCTTTTCTTCTTCTTCTTCTTCTTCTTCTTCTTCTTCTTCTTCTTCTATGTGCCCTGTCCTTTCAGAGCGTAGGCGATCATGGCTTTCCACATCTCCCTGTCCCTAGTGGATCTTTCTCCTGTGGCACCATGCAACCCTCGTTCCGTCATCCACCTGATCAGGTCATTCAAATATGTTATCCGCTGCTTTCTTCTGTCTCTTTTTTCTTCTTTCTGGCCTGTTAGTATCAGGTTCTCCAAGCCCTCTTTCCTCATTGCATGTCCAAGAAACTTTAGTTGTGTCTTCCTGATGCTCAGTATTAATTTCCTTTTTGTTTCTATCCTTTCCAAAACCTCGTCATTGCTCACATGCTCGGTCTGTGATATCCGCAGCATCCTTCTGTAGAACCACATTTCAGCTTCTTCAGGTTTTTCCTTCATCTTCGAAGATATTGTCCAACATTCTCTGCCATGTTGAAGAACCGATATCACATCGCAATCCAGTACTTTCCTCTTTGTTTCTAGTGAAATTGTCCTGTTTCTTAATACTTTACTCAACTTCTTGAATGCTTCCTTCGCCATGCCAATTCGCCTTCGGATCTCAGTGTGGCACTTTCCGTCTTCTGTTAAAACACTTCCTAGGTATTTAAATTTCTGTACCTGCTTGATTTTAGAGTCCCTCACCTGTAATTAGCATTTTGGGCTGCCTTTTTTGCTGATGACTTTGCATTCGGGTTTCTTGCAGTTCATTTCTAGTCATTTCTTGTCACACTCTTTAGCTACCTTCTGTAGGAGGTCTTGTAGTTTCCATTCTGTGTCTGATATCAGCACTGTATTATCAGCGTTACGCTGTCTATTAAAAATAAATGAATTGGATTTTGAGTATGAAAGAAAACTATAATGCATATCAATTCGGAATTTCATTTTCTTCAAAGCCGTCTCCTTCGTCACAGTTAGAATTTGCCTTTTCAATGTAGCCAAAACCTGTACTTTGCAGCCTGGTTTCCGCAATAGTCACAAAGGCTTGAATCACAAATGATTGATACTATTCAAAGAAATTTACAGACGATTAACTAGTCTAAGAAAGATTCAAATGAATCTAATAAAAAAACTCTAATAAAAAAAAGTCACAAACAATTGACAATAGTCAAATAAAGTCACAAACAATTGACAATAGTCAAATAAAGTCACAAACAATTGACAATAGTCAAATAAAGTCACAAATGATTGACAATAGTCAAATAAAGTCACAAATAATTGACAATAGTCAAATAAAGTTACAAATGATTGATTCTAGTCCATGATTGACGCTAGTCTAACAAAGACACAAATTATTGACAGTGACTTAAGAATGTCATAAATTTTAATAAAAATGCCGCGATTTAATATAGAAAAGAATTTTAATAGAATTTATTCGCTATATACCGTCTATAAACTTATATATCTCAGTCGGTTTAAAGCTATATATATATATATAAATTTATGTATATATATATATATATATATATATATATATATATATATATATGTTAGATACCCATATATCTCAGTTTATTCATATCTATCTATCTATCTATCTATCTATCTATCCTATTCTGCTGATACCTATATATCTATTGACCTACTTTTATCATTGTCTTAATATTTAGCTATCTGCCAACGTCAATCGGTTCATATCTATCTATCTATCTATCTATCTATCTATCTATCTCAGTATATTCATATCTATCTATCTATCTATCTATCTATCTATCTATCTATCTATCTATCTCAGTATATTCATATCTATCTATTTATCTATCTATCTATCTATCTATCTATCTATCTAATTCTTTTTTTACCTATTTTATCTATCTCATTCTTTTTTAGCTATTCTTATCTATCTATCTATCTATCTATCTATCTATCTATCTATCTATCTATCTATCTCAGTCTGTTCACATCTATCTATCTATCTATCTATCTATCTATCTATCTATCTATCTCAGTCTGTTCACATCTATCTATCTATCTATCTAATTCTTTTTTTACCTATTTTATCTATCTATCTATCTCATTCTTTTTTAGCTATTCTTATCATCATCTATCTATCTATCTATCTATCTATCTATCTCAGTCTGTTCAATCTATCTATCTATCTATCTATCTATTTATATATCTATCTATCTATCTATCTCAGTCTGTTCACATCTATCTATCTATCTATCTATCTATCTATCTATCTATCTATCTATCTATCTATCTATCTTTGAGAAGATATCTTCTCTCAGCTGGTTCATGACATTCATTGTTATTGATTTTACTATCGAAAAATTACTATATGAACGCCTTCCAAATGAGTAAAATGTATCAGGAATCAAAGCACGTTTCCTGGAGTTGGGCCATTGCATTCAGTTAGAAGAAAAGCAGATCACTCCCTGCGATTTGAAATGCTTTTTTTCATCCCTATATCTACGACAAATATATTTCTTTCTTAATATGTGATGTAATTTCGATTCAGTATGGAAAATAAGATTACTCAAACAAATATTGGAAAATAATTTTTTAAAGAATATTCGTGATAAAAGTTAGGTGTAAAACTTTAAGCGCAGGCAAAAAAAAATGCAGTTTTTTATAAAAACGAAAATGACAAAAAATTTACTTATCTCAGATCCATGTTGATTTGACAGAAAAAAAATTTTTCTGTTATTTTCTTGTAGATCTGAAAGCTTTCATATTATTTATAATGCGATTCTTTCTATTGATACGCACGAAGAAAATTATTATGTTTCTATAGAGCGAGAGTATTCTCTCGTTCGAACATCAGGTTTGTATTCTTAGCACATTCTGTTTCTGCCTTCTATAATCTATCTATCTATCTATCTATCTATCTATCTATCTCAGTCTGTTCATATCTATCTATCTATCTATCTATCTATCTCAGTTTGTTCATATCTATCTATCTATCTATCTATCTATCTATCTATCTATCTATCTATCTCAGTCTGTTCATATCTATCTATCTATCTATCTATCTATCTATCTATCTATCTCAGTCTGTTCATATCTATCTATCTATCTATCTATCTATCTATCTCAGTCTGTTCATCTATCTATCTATCTATCTATCTATCTATCTCAGTCTGTTCATCTATCTATCTATCTATCTATCTATCTATCTATCTATCTCAGTCTGTTCATATCTATCTATCTATCTATCTATCTATCTATCTATCTATCTATCTCATCTCGTCTGTTCATATCTATCCATCTATCTATCTATCTATCTATCTATCTAGTCTGTTCATATCTCATCTATCTATCTATCTATCTATCTATCTCAGTCTGTTCATATCTATCTATCTATCTATCTATCTATCTATCTATCTATCTATCTCAGTATGTTCATATCTATCTATCTATCTATCTGTCTATCTCAGTCTGTTCATATCTATCTATCTATCTATCTATCTATCTATCTATCTATCTATCTATCTCTCTCTCTCTCTCTCTCTCTCTATATATATATATATATATATACATATATATATGTCTATCTATCTATATATCTATCTATCTATCTATCTATCTATATAGCTAGCTAGATTTTGTGTCGAGGTATCCCCGATAAATATCGAAAATCGATAATCGAATAAATAGGGTTATAGAAGGAGTGGTCCAATTTTAATCAAATTTGATACACTCATAGACAAAGTGATAAGAAACGATATTCAAAAGTCTCATGGTTGCAGTTCTTACAATAGTGAAACCGATAATATATGTATATATATATATAAACGGCAAGATGTTTGTATGTGTGTCTGTTTATCTGCCTGTATGTCTGCATTTTTTTTTTCAGCCCTTTTATTTAGTTTTTGCTTCGGGTTTGGCTCTAAGTAGGTATAATTGTAGTTCTTAGTCTCAGCCATGATAACATTTACTCGGAGGACTTATTTAGCCTTCAATAATTCAGATTACGACGAAAAAAATTTATTTGATATCGATACCAGGAAATCAAAATTTGACTTACATCCATTCATTTTTCTTTCAGTCTATGGTTTCGCTTTAACTGGAAACAACTATTGATTTTTAGTCTTTCGCGCCAACGTCCAAAGAGTCTGAGCTGCAGGACCATGGATTAGTTTTAAAGGTTTCATTACACCCGAGCAACGCCGGGCTTTAATGCTAGTATGATGTAAAGCGCTCGTTAAAAATTGTTTATTTTTTGGCTAGAATTCAGTTCACCTTAAATGTAATTACTTTAATTATATTATTAGTGTTAACATTTTAATTTAATATTCATTTTTGTTTTCTTCCATAGGTGTAGATAGACTCGTCTCTCGTTCGGTTCTCACTCCTCCCAGTTCTTTTAAACAGGTGTCAAATTTTATTACTTGATTCTTGTTAGGATGGGTTTCCGGTTGCTTCTGAAGATTTTTCATTTTCTTTTACCTCCAGTAGGCCCATTTTGGCTGAGTGCCACCATCGCATTTCTCAGGGGTTATTTGATTAAAGACAGATAGACTAAACTATCGCCCGGTTCACACACCACCCACATTTATTGAACAGGTGAAGAGGCTCATCCCTTGTTTCCTGTTTAGGATGTGGTTTCCGGCTTTCTCTTTTCCATTCTTTTTACCCTTACGTAGCCCCCTGCGCATCAGTGGCGTTACCGCCTTGCTTGGGGTGATATGATTAAAAAAAAAAATCATCTCTGTAAAAATTAACAAGATCTTTTTTAAAAAATCGATTATAATTCTTCTTACATTTATTTGTAATGTTCACTTATTTTTTTAACCAGCTCTAATTATACATATATCAAGACAAATATAATTCTTAGATATAACACTAATGTCAATATAATTGCAATGGTTAACAATTATGTGGAGAAATATATATAATATACAAAAAGTTTTAAGTATTTAGAGTTTAACTGGAATTATAAATCTAACACTTTTCTCTAAAAAGAATCAGCTGAGATACTCGGCTATAAACATAATTCTCCTGAAAATTACATTAATATTTTATTTTCAAATATTGTCAAAATTATAAAATGCCTTTAACCGAGGGAATTCATATATATTTATTTAAATTCAGTTGAGTTGCTGCGCTGAGCTAAAGCAGATAAGACGAATTTTCCACCGCCATCAATTACAAACACACAAAGACCCCTTTTCGGTCATTTCCGTAAAGCTTCGGAGGAAAGCTTGAATAAGACATTTGAAGCCTCACAAAAACCACTCTTCGGCAGTTTCCATAAAGCTTCGGTAGAAAGCCTCAATAAGATATTTTGAATCCTCACAAAGGCCCCTCTTTAGCAGTTTACGTAAAGCTTCGGAGGAAACCATGAAGAAGACATTTTGAATAGTCACAAAGACCACTCTTCGGCAGTTTCCGTAAAGCTTCAGTGGAAAGCTTGAATAAATCATTTTGAATCGTCACAAAAACCCCACTTCGGCAATTTACGTAAAACTTCGGTTGAAATCTTGAATAAGACATTTTGAATCGTCACAATGACCCCCCCCTTCGGCAGTTTCCATAAAGCTTCGTTGGAAAACATGAGTAAGACATTTTGAATCCTCACAAAGACCCCTCAACAGCTGTTTGCGTGGAATTTCGGTGGAAAGCATGAAAAAGACATTTGGAATAGTCACAGAGACCACTCTTCGGCAGA
>JBBBDQ010001409.1:260000-412500 GCA_037127315.1 Ascarosepion bandense | reverse complement strand
GAAAGAGGAAGTAAATAAGACAAAGTAAAAATAAGAGAACGAGGAAGAGAAACAAAGAAAAAAAGAAGGAAAAAAAAGGGAAATAGAAAAGTAACGTTAATAAAGAAAGGGAACGAAAAATATGAGTAAAACCAAATAAGATCATGAAGAAAGGTGTAGATAAAAGAAAAGAAAATGTGGATGTGAAATAACGAGAAAGAGTGACTGAGCGAAATCTGGAAAAAAAGGGCGAGAAAAGTTGGAAAGTTTTTTTTTTAATGATGAAAGCTTTTTAGAAGAAAACAATAGGAAAAATGAAAAAGAAATTGAAGAAATTTGTTGAATTACGAAAGTCAGAAAAAGCAAATGGACTGAAGAAAGACAAAAAAATTGAACAAAAAAGAAAGAAAGAATGATTTTAGTTGGTCGTTTTGTTTTTATAGCAAATCAACCTCGGCGGGTCATTTATTGCCAACTAAATTTTATTTATTTATTGCTGGTAATACATTTTTCTTTCAAAAATTTATATAAGTTTTATGTCTAGTAATATATTTTTCTTTTTGAGTATCAAGATTCATTGGCATTTGTTTTTTTAAGGGCAAGGTTCCCAAGTCCTACCCTGTTATTTAACCCATAACTGGAAGGAAAGGGACGGATTAATACCTTTCCCAAGGGTACCAATACGTAAGTGAATGCAGGGTATTCAACTGAAATTTGAACTCGGCTTATCGATTTCTTTTTCCGAGGCTATATCCACTGCACCACAACGCACATCCGTCACTAAACGCTTACAGCACCTGGTATTTATTCCAAGGCGTACACCCATCTAAGTACTGACCAGGCTAAACGTTGCTTAACTTCAGTGATCGAGCGAGAAAAGAAAAAAAATGAATCACCCCGCCAAAGAAATAAAAAAAAATTGCACCACATGAATAAGAGGTATAATTAAAAAAAAAGAAGAAAAAATTGTCAAACTGAACTGGATATGAAAAAAGGATGGATAAATTCAAACAAGCCCCAAATGAAGGGAATAGGAGGACGAATGAACCTCAAAAAAGCAGGCTCTAAAACAGAATGTAAGACTCGATTAGTTTGTTAGTTAAGTGCCATACGTGAAACACGCTTGGGCGATCATGTCTCGAAAGAGACATGACTGACTGGGCAGAAGAACTGGATACGATGAATAAAATCTAAACTTATTTATGAATGGAAATTTGTTTGTTTGTGTTTGTGTGTGTTTGTGTGTGTGTGTGTGTTTGTGTGTCCGTTACATATAGACTCCAAAACGGCTGAACCGATTTTCTTGAAAATTTACATAGTTGTACTATAAGCGTCTGCCAGTGTTCTTAGCTAGGTTTTGAGTCGAGGAAACCCCTATAAATATTGGAAATCGATAATCGAAAAAAAACGTGCTATAGAAGGAGTGGTTTGATTTTAATCAAATTTGATACACTCATAGAGTAAGACATAAGAAACGATATTCAGAAGTTTCAAGGTTGCAGTTCTTACAATAGTGCAGAAATTCGATAATATATATAAGACAAGATGTTTGTGTGTGTGTGTGTGTGTGTGTGTGTGTGTGTGTGTGTTTGTTTTTCTGCCTGTATGTCTGAATTTTTTTCAGCCCTTTTATTTTAATTTTTCCTTCGGGTTTGGCTCTAAGTAGGTAAAAATCCGAAGGAACATTACCTTAACGAATGATGCCTTTTAGAAGATCAGCAAGGTACTAAGAAATATTAGGGCAGAAACAAAAAAATGGTGTTTAACAACATCATTAAACTGCAACATTTACTCTCTCTCTCTCTCTCTCTCTCTCTCTCTCCAGAATCGTATTTCTTGGGTGAATGACATCATCTGTCGCTTGCATGATTTAATTTATTTTCTTTTTATTTCTCCTGGGGCTATTTGCGTGTTTTCCGCAAACACAATGCTACTGTAGTGCTACGAATGATAAAGTTAAGTTGGCATTCTGAAACTGTCTTAGAATCGCATTAAAATGTATTTGTTTCTTGCATCGTATCACTGCCTGAGCAAATCTTGCCATACTTACATCCATAGAAAAAAACACGTGACAAGACTTTAAAAACCGAAGTTATTTCATTCTCTTTGAATCTCATACATACTTATTCCCATTTGCAAATTTCCCGCTTAAAATCTTTGAATTGAAATGTTACTTCCTGCTTCAGCGTTTTGTCTATTGTTGGGCGCCATTTACATTTTTTTTATTTTTCGTACAGATTTTTTTTTTCATCTTTCGATTTCGACTTTTAATTACGCGTTGTAAAGATTCCTTTTAAACTCTTTTTTTATTAAATTCTTCCTGTATTCGTATATGTATTTTTAACTGTTAATTCCTGAATGTATTCATTTGATTTTTTCACTTTCTTTTTCAATTTTCTCATAGAATGCTTTTCTTTTTTTATTCGCCTTATTTTTATTTATTTTGATTTTAACCGAATTTTTCATTCTTTTTTTTCATTCTTTTCTTTTTTTAAATTAAGTTTCGTTTAGAATTATAATTTTCTACAACTTATTCAATCTTTCTTTTCCAGTTTTTCTATTTTTAAATTTCGTTTTAATTAAAAGCTTTTTTCCGTTTCTTATTTTTATCCGATTCTTCTTCTTTGAATTATGTTCAGATTTACACCTTTCTTTCTCTCCTGATTTTCATTCATTCAATCTTTCTTTCTTTCGTCGCATTTTGATTACATTTACAATTTTCTTTCTCATATTTTCGTCTTTCTTTTCTCATTCATTCATTCTTTCTTTCTTTGCATTTTGTTTGGATTTATAATTTTCCTTCTCATATAATACTTCTTTCTTTTTGGATTCATTCTATATTACTTTCTTTCATTTTTCGCATTTTGTTTAGATTTATATTTTTCTTTCTCATATTTTTCTTCTTTCTTTGTTCCTTTCTTCCTTCATTGTTTCTTTCTTCTCATTTTGTTTAGATTTGCAATTTTCTTTTTCTCATAATTTTCTTCTTTCTTTTTTCATTCATTCATTCAATCTTTCTTTCTTTCTTTCTTTGCATTTTATTTACATTTACAATTTTCCTTCTCATATTTTTCTTCTTTCTTTTTTCATTCATTCACTCCTTCTTTCTTCGCATTTTATTTAGATTTACAATTTTCCTTCTCAAATTTTTCTTCTTTCTTTTTTCATTCATTATTTCATTCATTCATTCTTTCTTTCTTTCTTTCTTTGCATTTTGCTGAGATTTACAATTTTCCTTCTCATATTTTTCTTCTTTCTTTTTTCATTCATTATTTCATTCATTCATTCATTCATTCATTCTTTCTTTCTTTCTTTCTTTCTTCGCATTTTGTTTAGATTTACAATTTTCTTTTTCTCTTATTTTTCTTGTTTTTTTTTTCATTCATTCATTTTTTCTTTTCTTCTTTCTTTCCTTGCATTTTATTTAAATTTACAATTTTTCTTCTCATATTTATCTTCTTTTTTCATTCATTCTTTCTTCCTTTCTTTCTTTGCATTTTGTTTAGATTTATAATTTTTCTTTTCATATTTTTCTTCTTTCTTTTTTCTTTCTATCTTTCTTTCTTTTATCGCATTATGTTCAAATTTACAATTTTCCTTCATATATTTTTCTTCTTTCTTTTTCATTCATTCATTTATTCATTCATTCATTCTTTTTTCTTTGCATTTTGTTTAGGTTTACAATTTTTCTTCTCATATTCTTTTTCTTTCTTTTTTCATTCATTCTTCCTTTCTTTTTTCTTTCTTTGAATTTCCTTTAGATTTACAGCTTTACTTCTCTTTAATGTCATTTTTTTCTTCTTTCCATTTTTTATTTAGAGATGCACTTTTCATTCTCCTGTTCTCTGCTTTTTTATTCCCTCCTCTTTTCTTCCGTATTTTTCTTTAGTTTTCCAATTTCTTTCTTTCTGTTTATTTTATCATTCCTTCTTCGTTTAACTTTTTTCTTTTTTATAAGCCTTTTGTTTTTTCGTCTTGTAATCTTTTTTACATTTAATGCCTAATCATTTCTTTGCTATTTTCGCCTTTTTGTTTTTGATTTATTTGTTAATTTTTTTTTTATTTTCGTCTTTCTTTGATTTTTTGGTTCAATGTGCGATTGGAAAATTGTCACCATTTTATCTTTCTAAATTTGCGCATGCGTGTTTCTTGATATTACATTTTATCGACTGCAGTAGTAGGGTCAGTTAGTTGGGCAATATCTGTGAAAAAAAGAGCACGTGATGCAATTCACTCCGCCATAAAAGTGGAAACTGTATTTTGTACTGCTTGGCATTCGCACTGGAAGCTGTAGTACGAATCTTTTAGGGTTTTTGCATGACAATTTCGGAAAAGATTTGATGATTACGAAGGTGTTTAGAGTGATCTCTAGTGATGGCGATACTTATGCCTCCATTCATTTTCCCTCAGACTTGCCAAGCAGGTCTACACAAAATGGCTTAATAAGGTAGTGCAGCTCAACAGTGGGGGGGGGGCTTCTGGAAGACCCCATGTCTGACGACAGGAATCTGCACCATAACAAACAAGCGGAACACAGTGATGGCTGTCAAACAATTTCTGCAACTACATCTGGCCACCTAACTCCCCAGACGACAAACTTCTAGATCAATAAGTGTGGGTCACAATCGAGCGAGGGGGAAACAAAAGTCCTTCTGACACAAAAGATAAATTGAAGGCAAGGTTTATGATAGCATTCACCAACTTAAACAAGAAGACCACCCAGAAAAGTTGCAAGTGATTTTGAAGTCGTTTGGAAGCCATGGTTGAAGCCAAAGGTGATTTTATTGAATAAATTTACTCCTTAGTATTACAATATATTTTTATGTAATTGGAGTAAATGTATCTGATAAAAAGAGATTTTTTGCGTAATTATAACGGAACTAGCAGTATAGCCCTGCGTTGCTGGGGGTAATGAAAGCTTTAAACTAATCTATGGTCCTAGAGCTCAAATTCTTTGGACGTTGGCACGAAAGACTAAAAATCAATAGTTGTTTCCAGTTAAAGCGAAATCGTAGCCTAAAAGAAAAATAAATGGATGTAAGTCAAATTTTGATTTCCTGGTATCGATATCAAATATGATTTTTCGTCGTAAACTGAATTTTGAAAGCTAAATAAGTCCTCTGAATAAATGGTATCATGGCTGAGACTAAAAACTACAATTATACCTACTTAGAGCCAAACATGAAGCAAAAACTAAAATAAAAGAGATGAAAAAAGTTCAGACATACAGGCAGATAAACAAACACACACACACACACACACAAACATCGTGTCTGTTATATATATATATATATATATTATCGATTTTTTGAACTATTGTAAGAACTGCAACATTGAAACTTCTGAATATCGTTTCTTATGTCTTTGTCTATAAGTGCATCAAATTTGATTAAAATCGGACCACTCCTTCTATAGCACGTTTTTTTCGATTATCGATTTCCAATATTTATCGGGGGTACCTCGGCAGAAAACCTAGCTAAGAACACTCGCAGACGCTTATAGTACAACTGTGTAAATTTTCAAGAAAATCGGTTCAGCCGTTTTGGAGTCTATATGTAACGGACACACACATTAAACTTAATCCTTTATCTGTAAAAAGAAGTCCCAAATATTTGAATTTTCCTACTTGTTTGATTTTGACAGCTTCAATTTCTAATCCATATTTTGGTCTCAACCTCCGATAACCATATTTATTGTTTTAATGATTTCACCCTAAGCCAGTAAAGTTATTAAGACAAATGAGTTTTCAGGATATGAGAAGTAAAAAAAAAATCGCTATTTAATAAGAGAGAGAGAGAGAGAAAGAGAGAGTGAGAGTGAGAGTGTGTGTGTGTGTGTGTGTGTGTGCGTGTGTGTGTGTGTGTGTGTGTGTGTAAACGTTGCGGTTTAATGATGTTATTAAACACGCTTTTCTTTGTTTCTACCCTAATTTTCATGTTTCTTAATACCTTGCTTATCTTCTAAAAGGCACCATTCGTTAAGGTAATGTTCCTTCGGATTTTGGTGTCACTTAATCCATTATCTGTAAAAACAAGTCCCATATATTTGAATTTTCCTACTTGTTTGATTTTGACATCTCTAATTTTTAATCCACATCTTTGTCTCAACCTCTGATAACCATATTTATTGTTTTTATGATTTAAGCCCAAGCTGGAAGTAAAGTCATACAGACAAACGGGTTTACAGGATATGAGAAGAAAAAAATCACGATTTAACAAGAGAGAGAGAGAGAGAGAGAGAGAGAAATGAAGAAACAAGAATTAAGAAGACAGTAGATAACGATTCATATTGCATTTAAATTAAGGAAGATCGAAATTGACTGGGAAGCAAGAGGCGAGGAATAAGTTTTACAAGTGCGAAGTGCGACAGAAAAAAAACTCTTAGCATAGATCGTACGGTTACATATAATCTAGTACTGTGCTTATGAATGTGCGCTGGGGTTCGGTGGATATCGACTCGGAACGACAAATCGGGGTGCCGAGTTCGAGTTCCAGTGGAGTTCCTTGCATTCACTTACGCACAAATACCCTCCATTTATGGGTCAGATAATAAGACAGATTGGGTTCTGTAGGCTTAACTGACAGTCAGTCTACCCCAGAAACCAATGGCAACCCACTGCAGGAAAATCTTTTGCCCAGTCAGTCATGTCTCACGAAAGCCCTTAACTGATTGGGCTTACATTCATAAATTTTAGGTAGTATAAAAGAGAGTTCGTCAGGACATTTACCATGAAAGTATTTATAAGAACAGCATAGAGATGCTAATTTGCGGCGATATACCAGTACACGGCAAATAACATGGCAGACTGTTATGCCGGAAGGGTCATAGAAAGATGACACGAACTCGAATATAAGGTTGAATAGTATATTCTCGGAAAACGTAGCACAAAGGTAAACGTGGACTGGAGTGTTTGAACCCCTCTACTTACCTCTTCCTTTCTCCTATTAATATCTGCCTTTTATGAAGTAAGGGTACTTAGACTAACTTAACCCCTAACTTTTTCTACAAGTTTTTTTTTTTTTTTTTTAATCATTTCACCCCGAGCAAGGCAGAAACGCCACTGATGTGCAGGGGTTTACATAAATGTAAAAAGATTAATTAGAAAAGAGTGAGGAGTACAAGCTAGTTAGAAAGGAACAATAGAAAGCTGAGAAAGAAGGTGCGATGACAGATACATAGGTGGAGAGAAAGGGAAGGTTATACAGGGGAGGGGAGAGAGCTAGAGGCCAGTGACTCCCTCCTCTCCTGACTGCTCCCTACTAGATAGCATTGCCGACGACATAGATAAGGCTATTTCCTATCACCCATTCGCCCACATATTTGTATTTGGAGACCTCAATGCCCACCATTCTGAGTGGCTTGAAAACGCCGTTACTGATCCGGCGGGCATTCACGCCATGAACTTTGCTATTTCCCAGTCCCTTACGCAAGTGGTGGACTTCCCCACTCGCTTCCCAAGCACTCCCTCAGGTCATTCCTCACTACTAGATATATGTTTCACCTCTGCGCCTGACGCCTGTCGAGTCTCGCAGCTTTGCCCTCTCGGCAACTCCGACCACGCTGTAGTCTCCCTCAGTATTTCTTTCCAATCTCACTCCCCCCCAGGAGCCCCCTACTTATAGAACCTCCTACTTCTACCAAAAAGCTGACTGGGATGCCTTTCGCCTGCTCAGCCGCCATTGCTCACAGGAACCATTACTTCCGTCTATTCCGGAGACAGCCAAAGTATGTATATATTTTCCCTAGCATTTAATATTTAAAAAAAAAATATGTTTTTAAAATTAATTTTTTTAATTAATTTTATTGTTAATTTAAATCTAGGTTTATAATTAATTAGATTAATTTAATTAAATTTAAATAAATCATATGTCAGCTTTTCCCCTAAATAAAGTTTTTTCTAAAAATCTTTTTTCTAATACTTGAACCCATTTATAAACGCTAGTTTTGTTAACACATTCCTAGCGTCTCTACAGAAAAGAAAAATTTCTTTTCTTTTTTCCGTTTTCCTCTCTCTCTTTCCATTTTGTTTAGCTCGCTTCTCAGTCAAACACCACTTACTATTTCTTCCTTCCCTTCCCCTTTTTAACGCGAGACAAAGCCAAATTTTTAAATTTTTCACTTACAACTCAATCTAAGAGTAATGTTGTCCAAAATAGACATTGATTGCCATCTAGTTTTTTTTTTCTTTTTTTTTTTGTGACGTAAATTTTTGAACTTCCGTCGTTTAAATCTTAATTTTTTTTTAATTTCATTTTGAAAATGGATAGTTGCCGATGAGATGCGAAATCTCTCTTAGAGATTTCATGTTGAAAAGATCATTCATTTTGAACTTCGAAACCGTTGTTAACCTGGCTCCTTCCCCACTTTACCCCAGGGCCTTCGTCATTTGGAACAAAACAATGTCGCTGACGTGACGTGGAATCTAAGTTAGAGATCCTATGTCGAAATGTACATCCTACACCTTTGAATTTTGACAATCTTCTCTAATATATATATATATATATATATATATATATATATAATAATGAATATTTATTCTTCACTGTAAGATGATATAAAAATTGCAAAAAAATCAAATGATAAGCATTGATAAAAAGCAACATCGCGGGAAAAGGCTTAATAGCTGGTAATAAAGAGATGTGTTGCAGTGGATATCGACTCGGAACGACAAATCGTGTTGCAGAGTTCGAATTCCAGTTGAATTGCTTGCATTCACTTACCACAAATACCCTTGGGAAAGGTATTACTCCGTCTCTTTCCTCCAGTTATGGGTTAAATAATAAGATAGATTGGGTTCTATCGCCTTAGCTGGCAACCAGTCCACCGCAGAAAACAATGGCAACCTACTTTGGGATAATCTTCTGCCCAGTCAGTCATGTCTCTTTCGAGACATGATCGCCTAAAGTGTGTATTACGTATGGCATTTAACTGACTGAATAGAGAGAATAAACTAAGCTGACGCTGCCTCGCTATTTTCGCCTTAATGATCTGTTCCGACTCTGACTCGATATTGTCTCTCTCTCGATGAGCATGACGGGAGTGATATATATATATATATATATATATATATATATATATATATATATATGGTTAGGTTTATATATATATTACGGTTTAGTAAAATAAAGGAAGGTAAATAAGTTGTTGGGTATCACCTTATTATTATAAATTAATATTTAGTTTATACTATGTTTAGCCATAGTGCGTACATATTAGTTAGCTTCACTTGGAATCTGGGGAAAAAAATTCTCACTGTAATAAAAAAAGAGATTTTTTAAAAAAAGGGGGGCACTCGATGTATATGGTGCGATGGGTAAATTTTCGTCTAAATTATAAAAAAATAAAAATCCTAACGTTCTATTATTACTGCTTACACACACACACACACACACACACACACACACACAAAATCTCATCTTCAGAATGTTGGAGGGCTTGGGTTTGAATCCACGCTTTTCAACAAACGGTCCTTCTTGACTGCTGCTGCTGCTGTCTTTTTTTTGTACTGTGTGTGTGTAAGTGTGCTAGAGCTTGTATGTGTGTGTGTGTGTGTGTGTGTGTGTGTGTGTATGTATATGTGTGATTGATAGTTGGGGTAAGTATGGTCTGATGGTATCAGTCTAAGTGTGTGTTGACCTTACCGTTAGTTTGACCCCTGCCAAAGCGGAAGAGGGCCTTTGGTGGTTATTGTGTTTGTCTGTGTGTGTGTGTGTGTGTGTGTGTGTGTGTGTGTTTATGTGCGTATACTTCTTGTATTTCATTTTAGTTCATTTTGTGTTCGTGATCTCAGTAGTAAAAAAAATAAATAAATAAAAGGAAATTTCAAAAAATTACAAAAATACTTTGGAGATTACAAACACAAAATCAAGTAAAATGAAATAGAAAAAGTATACACACATAAAGACGCACACACACACAATAGTCATATATATATATATATATATATATATATATATATATATATATATGTGTGTGTGTGTGTGTGTGTGTATAAAATTTTGCAAAGTGTAATAACAAAAGAACCATTCTATTTTCATTTGTAAATAAATACTAAAAAATAGTATGTAATACATCATTTCTTTAAAAGAAAACTGGGCTATCCTAATAATTATGGACGGTAGTATATATATATATATATATATATATATATATATATATATATATATATTATGTGTGTGTGTGTGTGTGTGTGTGTGTGTGTGTGTGTGTGTTGGGGGTATAATCCTACATTTACTGCAGGGCTATTAGATTTATGCATAATTTGTGTTCATACTAAGCAAATGATTAGTTCAAAAAGTTTGTGATAAGAATCTGATTATTGCGTTGTGCTATATAGACGTGGAATAATATGTATTTTTTAAAAAATCATTTCACCCCGAGCAAGGCAGAAATGCCACTGATGTGGGGGGGGGGCTACATAACTGTAAAAAGATTAATTAGAAAAGAGTGAGGAGTACAAACTAGTTAGAAAGGAACAATAGAAAGCTGAGAATGCAGGTGCGATGACAGATACATAGGTGGAAGGTTATACGGGGGTGGGGAGAGAGCTAGAGTCTAGTGGTTAATAGATGAGTATTGACTTTGCATTTAAATTTCTGGAGGTTGTAGCCGTCAGGAAAGCAAAGAATACGGGAGCGAATTCCACAGGCGGGAAGTGCGAGAGAAGAAACTGCAAGAGTAGAATTGTCGTCTGCATTTGACTAACCTGACTGTGAATGGGTGGGACCCAGTTGCCAGTCTGGTTGCACGAGTAAACACCTGTTGAGGAGGCACCAGTGACTTAAGTTCGTTGGAGCAAAAGCCATGAAAGTATTTATAGAACAGACAAAGGGAGGCCACATTTCGACGGTGGGGAAGTGGCTGCAGTCGATCCGCCAGATCAGTACCTATCACATTACAGACTCTCCTTTGGAGCCTGTGAAGAACACTGAGGAGAACAGCAGGGGCTCCTGACCATAAATGGCAGCAGTACTCCATGCACGGACAGATGGTTGACTTGTATATATGCAGGATGGATTCAGGTGGAAAAAAACATCCTGGATCGACATAGTGACCCAGCCTTCTTAGCAGTAGATTTTGCTATGGATTCAATATAGTGGTTCCAACAGTATTTTTTTTTAATTTTTAGAGTTTATAATAAAAACATTTTCCTCTACTCAAAAGCTGTCGTGTTTTTGGTCCTATTTCTAGATAGAGTTTGCGCTTGAAGCGTTTTTTTTTGTCTAGCGATTTGTTTGTATTATTATAAACTCCAACAAAAAATATTTCTGCAAATGTTTGTCTTATTCGCACACTTACGAAGTAATTACTACGAACTTTCAAGTGAAATTTCATTAGTTTTTGATAAAAATCATATATATATATATATATATATATATATATATATATATTGTCATCCGCAGAGAGATCTGTTTCGCTGTATCACATCTCATCAGTACGGTTAGACTCCGATTGCTTTTTAACGCAGGATTGAAACCCGACCGAATTGGCGTCAGTTGGCGATTCTACCTCTGGGCTATGGGCGTTCGGTGGAAGAAGGCAGACCTTTTAGCGCATATATTATACGCATTATATGCGCCCAATAGCCAGAGTGCTCTAATTATATATATGGGTTATCCACTCCCAACTCCTTTTTCAACGTTACCTACATTTAATCTAAATACTCTCTAATTTTAATCGGCTGCTTCTGATATATACTCATGAACAATTGTCGAACGAAAGGCTTGCTTCGGGTTTCTCCCTTTATATGTTAACGTTAATGTAAAATTAAGATAAAAATTTAAATTGAATCCATTTAATTTATATTCTAACATCTAGCAAACGGGGATTTAAATTCTAAATTTAAGTATTCAAAAAATTTGCCTTGTGGCGGCACTTACTGATGAATTCCCTTCTAAGATTCAGTAGCCGGTGTTGGTGGGGGTATTTTAATATTGAAATTTTTTCCAGTAAACATAGACAGCACCTATGACGAAAATTCCTCGAAATACGGGCTGAACCTACTAGTTTCCAGCTAATTTTAGGATCCAGCCCTTCCTCTTTCATTTTCCAGAACGCTCGCAAAAGGGCTGTCTGGTACCTCTGACCGGGATTCGAAAAAGTGTACCTGTGGTTATACAGTCTTTGTTTGAAAGGACCGGCGATTTTTTTCTTTGATGGAGAAATGCGGGCTTCATAAATCACCTGGGTGGATTTGCATTTTCCCTCCACCGAGCAGGCGTCCACAAATCGGACGAACTGTGATACAGCTAAGCAGGCTTTTATGTGGATGAATATCGTCCGATTTGGTGTCATGCGTAGTGCCTACCTCTAAGCTATTGGCGCTTGGCTGAGGGAGAGGGGAACATTATAGCGTTTTATACATAAAAACAAAATTATCAAGATTCATTGTGAGTTTAATATTTTCAAAATAATTGACATCTGGCCCTTTCGATCAAATCAACACCTTACATTTCATATCCAGACAAATTCGTTTTTCATCTGGGGCACCAGTTGTAAGTGTTTGCCTTATATTGAAATGAAGAAATAAACGTTTTGCCAATGACACGACGACCAACTTACCAGACACGTTCATAGCTTAATGTCTTTTCCTTCTATACAAAGTTATATTCTTCAATGGTTTTGGAAGATGGCCAGGTAGAGTCAGAAAATGTCAAGTGCCTCTAAAGTAAAATTTGTTTATAGAATGGCTTGTTAAAAACTACAAGAGTAGATGTAAATGTCAACATGACAGTAAACATATATATATATATATATATATATATATTGAGACGAAAACTCAACACATTTTTTTAATAAAAATGCTTCAGAAACATTTTAAAACTTATTTTGAAGAGATTTTTAAAGAAAGTGAAAAGTTTAAAGAGAATGTTTTGAAAGGGTCTCTGTAAGGATAATTTTATCTTTGGAATTTTTTGTGTAATTTTATTTGTGTCTGTAGAGTAGGGGATGTGCGTTGTGGGGCAGTGGATATCGACTCGGAACGACAAATCATGCCATTGAGAGAACAATGCATCTGGAATCTCAGTTATAGTTGCAGTTCACAGTAAAGAGTAATCGTAGAGATCCGTTACAGTTATCGAAGAGTTCTGACAGATACTAAGGTTACCCAGAGACCAGACTAGCTCTGATATCCACTCAGCTAGAATAAGTTACCCGGACATACTATTTTTATTTCAAGACTTGAATATATTTATTTCTACTAATAGTATTCCTGAATTGACTACCCCGAGTTCCACTTTGTATATTACGTTCAATATGGCCTACTTTTTCCATCTCTATATCTGTTTTTGTTGTTTAGTATATGGTGCGGTTCCTATCCAGAATCCACAACACTAAATTAACAAACAAAACCACCCTATTATAAACAACCACAATAATACTCATAGTTGCAATTGTCGTAACCGAAAAGAATGTCCTCTGTAAAGTAGATGCTTTAAAACTTCTATGGTATACCAGGCAACCATCTCCACTATAAAAATTAATAAATTTTATAACTTTTATAAATTTTATCTTATTTTAAATCTAGGTTTACTAATCTAGTTTTGTTAACACGTCCCTAGCGTCTCTACGTCTATGAAATTTTGCTTTTCTTTATTTTTCTTTATTTTTCTTCTTTTTCGTGTTTCCCTTTTCTTTCCTTTTCTTTCCATTTTGTTTTAACCCTCTTCCCTGTCAAACTCCACTTCCGTTACTTCCTTTTAACCCTTTTTAGAACTAGACAAAGCCAAATATTTAAATTTTTCACTTTCAACGCAATGTAAAAATAATGTTTTCCAAAATCTAAAAAGAGACATTGATTGCTACCTACTTATTAATCCCATCTATCTAGTTTTTTTTCTGTGGCGTAAATTTTTTAAATTTTTTAAGTTCTGCCGAAAATTCTTATTTTATTTTGAGTATAAGATTCCGATGATACGTGAAATCTCTCTCAGGGATTTCATTTAGAAATGATCATACAACGGTTCTGAACTTCAAAAATTTATTTTATTTTATAATTGGCTCTGTAATTTAAATATTAATTTAATTGAGCTCTCCACCTGTATCATTTTTTAATATTAAAATATTAATATTAGTGAGGATCGGGTCATTGGGATTTTCCTTCATGCTTTTCCTCTTCGATTAAAGTTTTTTTAAATAACAAATATATATATATATATATATATATATATATATATATATATATATATAAGTGGATGTGTCTAACCACACTGATGAGCTGTGATACAGCGAAACAGGCTTGTATGTGGATGACTAATATATTATCACTCATTATGATTGAGCTTCTAAAAATTTTTAAAAACAGTTTCCACTTCTGCGATATATGCATTACTCTGCTGGAATGAATTGAGTTCTTTCGGTGAATTGTGTGTGTATACACTGCTTATATACAACACGTTAATATTCGCTTTCTCTGATTCCATGTCCCTGTGGTTTTGTGTGTAGCAGGTCCGACTGACACCAAATTGCTCGAGTTTCGATCCCAGCCAGAAGCAAGTGGATGTGTCTAGCCACACTGATGAGTTGTGATACAGTAAAACAGGCCTGTATGCGGATAACTAATATATATAGATGATCACCTAACTGATGTACATTTCACTGCCTGATGATGATGCGAAGAACACCGAAACATGACAGCTTTGTAGTTGCAGTGTGCTAATATTGTAACAATAAAAAAAACTATACATATATGTAAAATTTATAAAGGAAAACTCAACACGCCATTTCAATTGGTCGTAAACTACAGCTCATTTCAATAAGTCTAATTTTTTTAAAAATCATATCACCCCGAGCAAGGCGGTAACGCCACTGAAGCGCAAGGGGGTACGTAGGAAAGAAAAGATTGGAAAAGAGAAAGCCGGAAACCACATCCTAAGCAGGAAACAAGGGATGAACCTCTTCACCTGTTCAATAGACGTGGGTGGAGTGCGAATTGGACGATAGTTTAGTCTACCTACTCCAATTGAAGCAAAGAAAAATAAATAAATAAAAGAGTGAAAAGATTGAAAAAGAAAAAGCCGGAAACCCCATCCTAAGCAGGAAACAAGGGATGAGCCTCTTCACCTGTTCAATAGACATGGGTGGAGTGTGAACCGGGCGATAGTTTAGCTCATTTCATCAAACCATACAATATTCCTTTCATCTGGTACATAATTTTTGCCGG
Organism: Ascarosepion bandense; assembly: GCA_037127315.1. Lineage (NCBI taxonomy): Eukaryota > Metazoa > Mollusca > Cephalopoda > Sepiida > Sepiidae > Ascarosepion > Ascarosepion bandense. The sequence continues at coordinate 397,358 of JBBBDQ010001409.1, read as the reverse complement.
AATGAGTCTCTTCTTAAAATGAAGAGAGGGATAACAATACAAATAAAATTACAAACAAAAAAATAAGGGGAAAGAGGAGAAAGAAGGAAAGAAGGAAAGAATGAAAGAAAGAAATCAAACTAGTGACTTGTTGTTAGGGGGTGTTTTGGGGGATTTCAGGTGGTAGTATTCGTTTGTGTTATTTGGTTTCTCAGAGGGATTCAGGTAAAAATGGGTTTTCCATCCTAAACTCTTTAAGAAATCAATGATCTTCTCTGTAATGGATCGGGTAAAGAAATGCAATGAAGGGTAGGGAATATTTTTGAGTGAATATTCCGGGGAAAATTTATCCATTTGTTAGGTAATATTCGTCCGTAAAGAATCGTTTTCCAAATCGTAGGTATTACTTGGAGAGCACACGACTTAGGTCCATAAAGGTCAATGAGCTCTCTATATGGATTTACCACTTAATGTTTTATACCAAGGTAAACTTGTTGGATGATCCTCACCGTTTATGGACATTTCACCCCGGTCAAGGCGTAAATGCCACTGAGGTGCGGGGGGCTACATAACGAAAAGAAAATTAATTAGAGGAGAGGGAAGAGGATTACAAACCAATTATATATATATATATATATATATATATATATATATATAGTATATCGAGGCAGCAAGTAATTTTCTAAACATATTCTATTAAATATAAGAGACAATGAATGTCTATTATGTTTAATCATGAGCCGTTCTAAACGTCGTATTTTTGCTTTAATTTCAGTTGAAAATAAAGACAAAAATTCTCCAACATTTAGAAGAAAACCAATAAATAATTATCCAAATGTTGGTGAATTTTTGTCTTTATTTTCAACTGAAATTAAAGCAAAAATACAACGTTTAGAACGGCTCATGATTAAACATAATAGACATTCATTGTCTCTTATATTTAATAGAATATGTTTAGAAAATATATATATATATATATATATATATATATATATAATATTGGCTGTCAATAAAGTGAATAGAATTAACAATTAATCAGCAAAATGTATTATTAAAATGATTCTGGGTAATTCATAATATTTCATTTTTCTGGGTAATTCATAATATTTCATTTTTCTGGGTAATTCATAATATTTCATTTTTCTGGGTAATTCATAATATTTCATTTTTCTGGGTAATTCATAATATTTCATTTTTCTGGGTAATTCATAATATTTCATTTTTCTGGGTAATTCATAATATTTCATTTTTCTGGGTAGGATAGGAATGCTGATATGAAGAGAGTTGCGTGAGAGTAGAAGGAAAAGGGAGAAGAAGAAGATTCAGTGGTTGTTGGAGAAACCATAAGAGAAGTATGCGAGTCAAGGACATAAGAGATGCCAACTGACGTTGAATTTATACTCTTGGAGATTGTAGCTATCAGGGAATCAAGTATAAGGAAGGGATTTCGACAGGTGGGAAACGAGAGAAAAGAAGCTGGTTGGGTAGAAGTGACGGCTATATTTGATTGTTTTGACTGTAGAAGGGTGGGATCTTGTTGCCAATTTGGTTGGTCGATCAAATTCTTGTAGAGGGGCCAACAAGGAGCTAAGCTTGTCGGAACAGAAGTATTTTAATATTAAATATTTGGACTGTTAATTAACTGCTTTTGCCTTAATTGTTATGTATCAGTATAGTGAACTTACTGCCACCCCATATATATATATATATATATATATATATATAGTGACCTTACTGCAACCCCATATACATATATATATATAGTAACCTTACTGCAACCCCATATACATATATATGTATATATATATATATATGTTAGTCATCCACATACAAGCTCGTTTCGCTGCATCACAGCTCATCAGTGTGGCTAAACATATCCACTTGCTTCTGGCCTGGATCGAAACCCAACCAATTTGGTGTCAGTCAGAGTCAGCGCATGGCATCAGAAAAGGGAAATTTTAACGTCTTGTATATAAGCAGTGTATACAGACGCCAGTCACCGAGAGAACTCAATTAATTTCTGAAGAGTCACGCATTATAGCCAAAGTGGAAACTGTTTTTAAAATTTTCTTCTCCAGAGAGCTCAATCGTAATGAGAGCATAATATATTAGTCATCCACATACAAGCCCGTTTTGCTGTATCACAGTATTCACTGTATTCGCAGTAAGGTCACTATATATATATATATATATATATATATATACATTGACCTTACTGCCACCCATATATATATATATATATATATATATATATATATATATATATATATATAGTGTATTTCGGCATCAATGTGACCTTTATGCAAGTGTTATTAATAATGACAGACAAGGTTCTATGGTTAAGTTTTTATATAATTTTTCATGTGTCTTTATTTCCTTTCATTTATCAGAACTTAAATTATATAGAATTTATCCAAATGTTTTATTTTTCTTAGCACGTTCGGTTATATTCTTTAGTCTTTATTAAAATTGAATTTTATTTTACGTACACTAATCAATGAATTTGAAGTTCTCACCTCCCCAGCGGACAAGGCTGAATGCTTTGCCCGTAGATTCTCCACCAATTCGACACTGGACTCGTTAGGAATACCTACACCCGACTTCCCACCCAGAACTAAGGCTCAACTAAATAATATTTAATCATCCTTTCTCCACTCTATGTAGCCCCCTGCGCAGTAGTGGCAGTGACATGCCTTGCTCGGGGTGAAACGCTTATAAAAAAAAAAGTATAACATATTATATGTAGGGTTTCCGTATCTAGTATCATGAGTGCATTATATTCCGAACACGGTAAGCACATTGTTGCCGTGTTCATAAATGATATTATTAAGTGTAGGATTTTTCTTATCTTATAAATAATACTGCTGTTATTTATACCTTGATAATATCTTGTCTCTCATTTTCAATGAAACCTGGATATATATAGTCATCCGAAAACAGATCTGTTTCGCTGTATCACAGTTCATCAGTACGGTTAGACTCCGATTGCTTTTAACCCAGGATTGAAACCCGACCGAATTGGCGTCAGTCGCCGATTCTACCTCTGGGCTACAGGCGTCGGTAGAAGAAGGCAGACTTTTTAGCGTATACAATTATCATTATACACGCCCAATAGCCAGAGTGTTCTAATTCATTACGGAATTAGTGATGCGTACATGCCAGAGTAGCTACTGTTTTACAAAGTCTACCATTCCTCCAGAATATATATGTTTACAGCATTTAAGATTTGAAAAAGAAATAACTCGACCGGCGGTCCAGACCGAGGGAAAATTTACCCGCCAAAAAATCATTTCACTCGACGTACTCCATTTTCTTAATTGAGTGGAGGTACCTCATTCTGTACTTTCTTTCTTCTGTTTGACTACAACCTCTATCTCAGATGATAAAAAAATACCAAATCTTATTTTCTGAACGATTTTCTATGAAAAATTACTTGTATAATTTGTTTTTCGGTGCGTGGTTGAAAGAAGTATGAGTTTTTTTTTCTTTCTTTCAAATGTTCATTTTTACTTTTCGTGAGCGGGGAATCAAGGATAAAGTCTGTGAGCGTCTTTAATCTGGGCGACAGAGACATTTTGTCACCACATTGGAAGCGTTAATTAAGCGAATGTTTACACTGAACGGGACGATTAAAGGTCATTCTAAGTAACTTGTGAATCTTCAGTGGCATACTTTTGGGTTGTAAAAAGAATCAGATTTCTTTAATTAGTTGCGAGATTTTTAATCGACCATGGGCGAGTAAAGCAATAAATTTGGTCGCCCAATTAAGTTTTTAATCGAGTGAGGCGATCGGGCGAGTTAAATATCAAATATATATATATATATATATATATATATATATATATATATATATATATATATTACAGAAATAGAGCCTGAAGAGAGTCAACTTTGAACTCGAAACATGTGTAGCGGCACAAATACCCCTGTGAAATTTTAATATATTATACAAAACAGCAAGTAATATTAATATTAATAATAACAATAAATGTACACTTTAAACAAAACTTTCAAGATGTCTTTCATTTTTTCTTACGTATATATATATATATTTTATGGTGAAACACACATATTCCTCAGATAATAGACTCTCCCTCCTATATTAATAAGAGTTAACAGGAAATTAACTCGATAAGTTCTTGGGAAGTTCATAGGAGTTCTTAGATGTTCTAGAGAGTTCTTTAGAGTTCTACTGGAGTTCAGTAGAACTATTAGTTAGTTCCAGTTTGCACGTATTTGGACTAGGCAGTTGATATTAATCGGAAGTTAGCCGAATACTAAGGAGTCAGCTTTCTGTGGAAGATTACCAAGTTCCTAACATTTTGCGTGCATTAAGTCGAGTAGCAACCGACATAACACGATTATAAACTTCAGTGTGAAAACTACTCCGTAACAATATATATAATGATAATAAAATAATATTTATTTCATATTATTAAACTTTTGTAATCACGATATAAAGACGTGTTAAAATCGAATTCTGGTAACACGTCAATGTCTTTCTCGACGTGAAAAAAAACAAAAAAAAAACAGGTGTTTCCGAATATTTTGATTCATAAGATCTTTTCCACTCATGCGTCTATTTAGCCTAAAGGCCGCATGATATGTAATAAATATTTTAGTTTTTATTATTATTATTATTATTATTATTATTATTATTATTATTATTATTGCTTTTTTTTTATTTCTCTCCCTTTTTTCATCTTATCTGTAAATATATGCTATATAAAAAAAAACACATTAAAAACATTACTTACCGATGTCTTTCTTGAGGGAGAAACATCTTACACATTTTTCCAGATTGTCATTTATATCAACTATCTTGCATATAAGCACCTGAAAAACTTATATAACTGTTTATAATTTATTCGTTGTTTCATATATAATTTCTACAATCAGACGTGCAACAATCCTTAAAATTAAGATGTTCTTAAATTAACATTTCATTATAAGAGATATCAAAATTATAGCTTAATTTCTGTTCACATAATATTTTTTTATAATCATTTCGCCCAGTGAAAGGCAGTCTATTGCCACTGGTGTGCAGGGGGCTACATAGGAGAAAAATTATGAGAAAGAGCGACAGATTACAGGACGTGCCAGGAGGTGGGTAAGAGAAGGGTTAAGACACTGAGAGTGGAGTGGACGGAGAAAAGACTGTGTGTGAGAGAGAGAGAGAGAGAGAGAGAGAGAGAGGCTGCAAGTTAGCAAGATATGAGATGACTTGACTTTACACTTACCTGGAGATTGTAGATGTCGGTAAAAAGAAGTAAACGGACGGAAATTCCACAGGCGGGAGGCGTGAGAAAAGAAGCTGATGGAGTAGAATTTGTGTTTACATTTTATTGGTTTCACAGTAAAATGGTGGGACCTAGTTGCTAATTTTGTGGCTTGTGCAAATTCATGCATAGAGGGAACCACAGAGCTAAGCTCATCGAAGCAGAAGCCGTGAAAGTATTTGTAGAAGAGACACAGGGAAGCCACACTGCGCCGGTGAGAAAGTGACTGCATCTGAGTTGCCAATTCGGAATCGATCTATTACAGATTCTCGGTTGGCTTTTGTCAAAGACCTCCAGGTGGATAGCAGGTGTACCCGACCAGATATGGCAGCAGTATTCAATGCACGGACGGATGGTAGATTATTTAAAAAAAATAATAAATTTAGAATTTCTTTTTACGTAGTAGTAGTCGTAGCAAAGTTTTCCGTATCTTTTGTGACAACGTGCTATTTATCCCTTCTATTTCTCCAGTTATTGTCTATTTATCATAGTCTACTAATTTGCATACGATATTGCACTCTGCCATTCTCAAATATAGCTATTCCTAGGTATAACGATAAACTACATCTGACATCATGGTGTCTGATCGGGAGATAGAAAAATTTGAGGAACATAGAACCACCACTTTATTCCAGTTGCTCCCAAGTCTACCCTGACTCACAGTGGTAGCACCTGTCAGGGTCCAAGGTATGGACAAACAGTGAACTCCATAAAAATAAAACACTATGAATACATATTTAAAGATAATCATTAATTCAACTGTAGTTGAATGATGATGTTCTACGCTGCGTTTAGAAGTGACACAACGCCAAAAGCATGGGGCACTCAGTGAAGATAGAACTCACTACTCACTTTTAATAATTCAAGCGAAACAAGCTTACTGATCATTACACCACGCCTAGGTGTCCTAACTCTAGTTGAATGGATACAATTACGCTCAAACTATTTAGATTTAAATAAGCTATAAATGTTGGTATGACGCTGTGGTGATAGCGAGCAAAGCGATGGACCGGATGTTTACTCTCAGAGATCCAGAAAGCAAATGACCAAAACTGGTCTTTGCGCACCCGGCTCCACGCATCATTTTAATGTCCTTTGAACCCATCCTAAAGACATTACTTTATTTGTAAAAAAAAGACCTTAATTGATATCTGTATATATAGAAATGTTGTTTCTATACTGAATTTGATTTTCTTGTTATTACCCCTCTTATAGTGGGCTATCTGCTAACGAGGCCAAATTCAGTTAATCTGTTTCAACACACAACTACGTTCCACTAGAACGGATAACCCACTATAACGCTAAATAAAATCACACAATCAATTGCATAGAGACGATCAATTCTGTATTTTTTGTTTTTGTTTTTGTTTTTTTTTATTTTTGGCCACAAAAAGTTTCGAAAATCGATTTTCAGTATTTTTATTACTGCATTTTTTTTTTATTATGAAATGTTCTAAAGATAAAAAAAAAACTCTTTCGCCATTTTATTGGTTTACCCAATCAAATTAGCTCACAATGAACGGTTACAAAGATGGCCGTCCCATGTTGCAGCAGCTTGTAATTCACGAAACATTTCATATTGTACCAGACACAATACAAGGAATACTCTGGATAGTCTCCTGGTTTTGGTCTTGGCACTGGCTGTTTTCTTATTTTCTGAGAAATCAGTTTTTTTCTTCTACCAATAACAAAAACCAAACGCGATATACAAATGAGAACATAGTATTCCGGTTTAAATAATGACTGATCTTTGTTTATTCGTCAGATGAAATCTCATGATTTTCTAGTTTTCCAATTCGATTGAGATCTTCATGGACAATTGAACATGACATATTCAATTTTTACGGCTAGGCTGCTCCGCTTTAACGAGAGTCTAATTCAGGGTTTCCAAAACATTTTGGCGTCATCGTCCACGCTCACATGAAAATATTTTCCACCGCCCAACTGTAAATATTCAAAAGCAGAACAACATTGTTTCGGAAATATGCCGTGACTCTTTAGGACCTACTCTATTATGGCTCTTCATAATTTCCAGTCCATTGTGACTCTTTGTTAGTGATTACATTAATTGATTTTAAGATGGAGTTAAAAATAAAAAGGGAGGTAACAATGCTGGTCATGCAACATATACTTCTGCTACTATGAAAACAATGGAAAGCAAACTTGGCTATATATATATATATATATATATATATATAGATGAATTATTTTTGAACATTATTTTTACCGATACTCGTATTTAAGTAGATATTCTGTTTTTTTTAATTAAACAGTATTTTATATTTATATCTACCGGCCTGATTATTTCACGATAAATTTTATTGCGAAAATGTGTGCTATCCAGCACAGGTTCGAATCCCTGCTGGATAGCACACATTTTCTGCAATAAAAATTTATCGTGAAATAATCAGGCCGGTAGATATAAATATAAAATACTGTTTAATTAAAAAAAAAAACAAAAAAAAACAGAATATCTACTTAAATACGAGTATCGGTAAAAATAATGTTAAAAAATAATTCATTTCAAATTGTCGGTTGTTTATAACCAAGTTTCGTTAAATTTCGTTAATTTCCGTAACATGCTTATATATATATATATATATATATGTATGTATGTATGTATGCGTGTATGTGTGTTTCAAGGCTCTATTCTAGATGCTATGCTTTTCCTTATCTACATTAACGATCTCCCAGATGTAATCAGATCCCAAGTAGGTATATACGCTGACGACACTACGGTTAACTCTCGCATGGATCATAAATCTGCTGAGTCTGACAAAGCAAATTTCGCTGCCGAGCTTGAAAATGACCTCCGATCTGTGGCGGACTAGGTTAAGAAATGGCTCGTGGATTTTAATGCATCCAAAACGAAGCTGCTATCTATTACCCATCACAGACAATCGCTCCTACCCCATAAGCATTTATCCGGCTAGTCTCATTGAAAGCAGAACACTGCGCCTCCTCGGCTTAACTCTCACAACACACCTCAAGTGGAATGACTATATAGAATCCATTGCTAAATCCGCTGCTAAGAAATTCGGTTCTAGTTGGTTTTAGGGCCAGGAAGTTTTTTTCCACCTGAAACAATTCTGCACATATGTAAATGTACCATCCGCCCGTGCATTGAATACTGCTCCCATATCTGGTCGCGTGCTCTTGCTATCCACCTGGGTGTCCTTGAGAAGATGTAACGGAGAATCTGTAATGTGATAGATCTCAACTTGGTAGCTCGGATACAGTCACTTTCTCAATGTGGCTTTCCGATGAACTTAGCTCACTGGTGCCAACTGTATATAAGTTTACTCGAGCGACAAGATTAGCAACTAGGTCACACCATTTTAATGTGAAACCTATAAATTGTAAACACAAATTCTACTTCACAGCTTCTTTTTTCGCACTTCCCGCCTGTGAAATTCCCTTCCATTTACTTGTTTTCCGGACAGCTATAATCTCCAAGAATTTAAATGTAAAGTCACTAGTCATCTCCTGTCTCACTTACCTGCATCCTCTCTCTCTCTCTCTCATGCTCCTTTCTCCGTCCACTCTTCTCTCATCAGTATTCTCATCCTTCTCTTACCCACTTTCTGACCCCCCTGTCATTCTTTCTCATAACTTTCCGATTATGTAACCACCCGCAAAACAGCGGCAGTTAAATGACTTGCTTGGGGCGATATGATTATATATATATATATATATATATATATATATATATATATGCATGTTTCATTAAATAATATAGACAAGTTTCGTCTAATATACGTAGTTTTTTTCAAATTCTCTGATAAAATTAACAGCATTACCTTTAAATAAAGTAAGAAAATTACAATATTCATAGATAATTTTTAATAATCCAATCTAAGCTTTCGGCATATATAAGCCATTTTCAAAGATGTCAAATTACTTTATAAATTACACCAATTCACGTACACAAACGATAATAACAAACTGCTTTTGTTTACATGGAAGATTTCCAAGCAACAGCAAACTCGTGCACATAAGACGCTGGAAGCGAATATCGCATCACAGCTCATGACGTCACACATGACCAAGCGAGAGGGAAAGCGAGAAATATTAAGTATGAGGAACCATTTGAATAAACCAATGGCTTCTGTTATTAATTATAGGAATTTAAATATATTTGTGGAGATTTCATAGTTTATCTTGTTCAGGTTAAGTTTCAACTGTTTTATGTATATAGCTTCGAGAATTTTTGTTTTGTTTATGATTTTAATGTTTAAGTATAGTTGTGTTTTCAACTAGGGTTTTTCTTAATTGCGTATGTGGCCAGGCATGTTGTTTAAAATGCCTAAAAATGTTAGCATTTTCGTTCAAGTGTAATATGTCAAGCGTTGTGAAAGCGAGTTTGTGGTGTGACCAACATAAACATAATCCGTTAGAGATACAATCTCCCAAAAGACACTTGAATTTATAAACTATATTGTTCTTTTGTTTCAAATCGCTACCCGGGGTAGAAGAATTATTGTTAACAGTTGAGTTGGGTGTACTAGATTGAGAGTAATATATAATTAACTTAAATTTTGTGCTAGGATCTGTTGTACATATATTAACATTTACAAATATATATATATATATATATATATATATATATATATATATATATATATATTGTTTTTCTTTAATCCGAAGTGGAAGAGTAGGAAGGTAAATTCCAAGAACCTGATCCTAATTAATATTAAAGAATTTTTAAGATTAATAAGTGATGCAGACAGAGAGCTCAATGTATTAAGAATACAGAGCCAATATAAATTCGAGAAATTTTTCAAAACTCAAAGATGTAGGATGTACATTTCGACATAGGATCTCTAATAGAGATTCTACATCACGTCAGCGACATTGTTTTGTTCCAAATGGCGAAGGCTCTGGGGTAAAGTGTGGAAGGGGCCAGGTTAACAACGGTCACAAAGTAGAACAGGACAGAGCTCGTAGTGGCGTGGTTACAGGGTGTAGAAACAAGAGGTGGACGGGGTATCAAATATCAAATGGTAGAGGCTAGTGAATTTTTACAGGGGTTTGAAACGGTTTGTTTAGGAGAGGAAGGAATAGATTTAAACAAAGAAAGAAAGAAAGAAAGAAAGAAAGAAAGAATGGAAGAAAGAAAGAAAGAAAGGAACGAAGGGAGAAAGAAAGAAAGAAAGATAAAGTGTGCGAGAAATAAAGCCTCAAAACACTAAATGAATCTGTATTAATCAGGGTCTAAAAATATAATTAAGTATTTTTTCTATGGACACATTTAGTCATTAAATCGTTTTTTACTTTAATACATTAGGGTAAATTATATGGTTTAAGATGACAAGGTTAATCTAAAAAACGTAAGTTACACACACACACACACACACACATATATATATATATATATATATATATATATATATATATATATATATACCACGTTGCTTACGGTCATATCACGTTGAATACACTGGTTCCCGCTCGATCCCCGAAATTGAGCCTGGTCATTACTTAGATGGGTGACAGCTTGGGAATAGCAGGTGCTGTAAGCGTTATTGACGGATGTGCGTTGTGGCGCAGTGGATGTCGGCTCGGTGGGGGAAATCGGGGAGCCGAGTTCCAATTCCAGTCAAACACTTTGCATTCACTTACACACTGATACCCTTGGGAAAGGAATTAATCCATCCCTTCCCTTCAGTTATGTGTTAAATAACTGAGGTCTGTTGAAGGATTTTACACGAATCCTTCGTAAAATAAAGACGGAAGCTGATGATGGTTCGCCTGAAATATGTCTACTTCCGATTCACCATAAAATAACGTGTCTACCTTAATTTTTCTGAGATATATATATATATAACACAAAATATCCATTCGAAGTTATGACAGCTACGTCTGCCTCACATAAGCATCGCAAGTCATAAAAAATGACAAATGCATTCCATTTTACCTCAGCTATTTTCTACACCGTTGTCAACATTAAATATCAAGTAAACGTCTACCGAACAATAATGCACATCGTTTTGCGACGAGATGATCTGTTATTGAAGAAAGAAAAAAAAAAGAGAAACACTTTCAAAACATCGCAAGGCAGATAATGGAAAACGACTTCCTTTTGGAACGTTTTTCTGAATTATTTCTCCAAACTCCTCAAATGTTTCTTTTATGTTCGTCTGTAGAGAACATCTTGAAATTAATTCTTAAAAGAAGTTGATTTTGGCAATTTTTATTGCATGGCCTTTCCATTGCAACCCGTTCCTAAAAACAAATGCGATTCCATTTAATCGCAACTCAGTCAGATAAGTGCCGTAAGTCATACACACTTTTGCGGTCATGTCTCTTTTGATCTACGCAGAAGATTATCATGCAGTATTTTACCAGTTCTTTCTGCAATAGACTGGTCGCCAAACAGAGCTACAGAATCCAATCGATCCTACTGTTTAAAACACCTGGAGAGAGAAGAGATGGATTAATAACTTTCCCAAGGATAATTGCGTGTAAGTGAATGCAACGAATTCAACTGGAATTCGAACTCTGCTCTCCGATTACTTATTCCTGACCAAATTCCATTGTTCCGTAATTCACAACGCAACTAAAACTTCTTAATCTTTAATTTATAAGACCATAATTCCAACTATTCGTTTTCTTTACAGAAGTTAACTTTTGGTTATTGGCAACTAGTAAACTTCCTGTCGGAAACAAGAACTACATTTTTGGGGGTATTTTTGGGAAGTGTCACATTACTAGTAGCGTAGGGTTTTCAAACACTACTCTTTCTCACCAGGTTTACTTAACCCTCTAGGGCCATTCGTATCATATTTGATACAGTATTTCCCTATAAGGAAACATTTGGTATTTCCCTATAAGGAAACATTTGGTATTCATTGACTGAGCAGTCAGTACTGCTTTCATTTGAAATTTATAAAATATTTCTCTTAAAAAATTTTTCAGGAAAATATTTCTTTCAAGGCTTGTTTTCATACTGTATCAAATATGATACGAATGGCCCTAGAGGGTTAATCTCAGTCTGTTTATCTATCTATCTATCTATTAACCCTCTAGGGCCATTCGTATCATATTTGATACAGTATTTCCCTATAAGGAAACATTTGGTATTTCCCTATAAGGAAACATTTGGTATTCATTGACTGAGCAGTCAGTACTGCTTTCTTTTGAAATTTAGAAAATATTTCTCTTAAAAAATTTTTCAGGAAAATATTTCTTTCAAGGCTTGTTTTCATACTGTATCAAATATTATACGAATGGTCCTAGAGGGTTAAACCAACATAAATCCCCAAGTAAAAATAGAGGCCAATGGGCCGTTAACCCTCTAGGGCCATTCGTATCATATTTGATACAGTATTTCCCTATAAGGAAACATTTGGTATTTCCCTATAAGGAAACATTTGGTATTCATTGACTGAGCAGTCAATACTGCTTTCATTTGAAATTTAGAAAATATTTCTTTCAAGGCTTGTTTTCATACTGTATCAAATATGATACGAATGGCCCTAGAGGGTTAATCTCAGTCTGTTTATCTATCTATCTATCTATTAACCCTCTAGGGCCATTTGTATCATATTTGATACAGTATTTCCCTATAAGGAAACATTTGGTATTTCCCTATAAGGAAACATTTGGTATTCATTGACTGAGCAGTCAGTACTGCTTTCATTTGAAATTTAGAAAATATTTCTCTTAAAAAATTTTTCAGGAAAATATTTCTTTCAAGGCTTGTTTTCATACTGTATCAAATATTATACGAATGGTCCTAGAGGGTTAAACCAACATAAATCCCCAAGTAAAAATAGAGGCCAATGGGCCGTTAACCCTCTAGGGCCATTCGTATCATATTTGATACAGTATTTCCCTATAAGGAAACATTTGGTATTTCCCTATAAGGAAACATTTGGTATTTCCCTATAAGGAAACATTTGGTATTCATTGACTGAGCAGTCAGTACTGCTTTCATTTGAAATTTAGAAAATATTTCTTTCAAGGCTTGTTTTCATACTGTATCAAATATGATACGAATGGCCCTAGAGGGTTAATCTCAGTCTGTTTATCTATCTATCTATCTATTAACCCTCTAGGGCCATTTGTATCATATTTGATACAGTATTTCCCTATAAGGAAACATTTGGTATTTCCCTATAAGGAAACATTTGGTATTCATTGACTGAGCAGTCAGTACTGCTTTCATTTGAAATTTAGAAAATATTTCTCTTAAAAAATTTTTCAGGAAAATATTTCTTTCAAGGCTTGTTTTCATACTGTATCAAATATTATACGAATGGTCCTAGAGGGTTAAACCAACATAAATCCCCAAGTAAAAATAGAGGCCAATGGGCCGTTAACCCTCTAGGGCCATTCGTATCATATTTGATACAGTATTTCCCTATAAGGAAACATTTGGTATTTCCCTATAAGGAAACATTTGGTATTCATTGACTGAGCAGTCAGTACTGCTTTCATTTGAAATTTAGAAAATATTTCTTTCAAGGCTTGTTTTCATACTGTATCAAATATGATACGAATGGCCCTAGAGGGTTAATCTCAGTCTGTTTATCTATCTATCTATCTATTAACCCTCTAGGGCCATTCGTATCATATTTGATACAGTATTTCCCTATAAGGAAACATTTGGTATTTCCCTATAAGGAAACATTTGGTATTCATTGACTGAGCAGTCAGTACTGCTTTCATTTGAAATTTAGAAAATATTTCTCTTAAAAAATTTTTCAGGAAAATATTTCTTTCAAGGCTTGTTTTCATACTGTATCAAATATGATACGAATGGCCCTAGAAGGTTAAACTTTACAACGAGATAATTTCAAAGAGTTAAAAGTGTCAGTATCTCTCTCTAATTCTGAGTTGTGGCATTGTAAATACTGAGGTATTGCTCGAACTGTTGTCCTCATCTTTATTGTAATTTTCAAGATGTTTCGGTCGTTCTACGCTTTTACCTACTTTAGTTGACTGAAATTTCTAATCGAAACCTTTATTTCGTCCACGGGAGTATATTGTTCTTGTTTCAAGACGTCAAGGACAAATAGACCAGTAGATAAAAGCGTTGGTTCATGCAATCCAGGGTGCGACCGAGAGAGTCCACGGCATAGAGTAGTTACGACAGAGAAATAACTGAAACTGATTCTGAAATATTCAGAAGGGGCATGGCACGTGGAAATAGAATAATCTACCCTGTGGGAACATCGTGAATATAACGACAAAATGAGAACAACATATTATGATTTCTTACTCGTAAGAACAGTTTTAAAAAGAAATATGAATATGATACGCAGATTACATCGCATTAATGACAGCCATAGAAAAAATGACACAGGAAATCTTAGTCAAAATAACGAATCTCCATATAAACTGGAATACTTCAAAAAATATTTTTAAAAAAAAGGGTTGTCCATGTGTAGAAATTAAAATTAAAAATAGAAAATACATTGATATAACACGGAGTATAATGAAAATAGCCAAAACATACAACGATGTATGCAGATTGTGCTAGGTAGAAAAAATAGCCATTACATTAATTCCAGAACATAAAACGAAAAGTCTAAACTTATTTATAAATGGAACTGTGTGTGTGTGTGTGTGTGTGTGTGTGTGTGTGTGTGTGTGTGTGTGTGTATCGACTCCAAAACGTCTGAACCCATTTTCTTGAAAATTTACACAGTTGTACTATAAGCGTCTGCGAGTGTTCTTAGCTAGGTCTTGTGTCGAGGTACCCCCGATAAATATCGAAAATCAATAATCGAAAAAATCGGGTTATGGAAGGAGTGGCCCGTTTTTAATCAAATTTGATACACTCATAGACAAAGACATAAGAAACGATATTCAGAAATTTCAAGGTTGCAGTTCTTACAATAGTGCAGAAAATCGATTATATCTATCTATCTATATATATATATATGAAAGGCAAGATGTTTGTGTGTGTCTGTTTATCTGCCTGTATGTCTGTATTTTTTTCAGCCCTTTTATTTTGGTTTTTGCTTCGGGTTTGGCTCTAAATAGATATAATTGTAGTTCTTAGTCTAATACCATTTACTCAGAGGACTTATTTAGCCTTCAAAATTCAGTTTGCGACGAAAAAAACTTATTTTATATCGATACCAGGAAATCAAAATTTGACTTACATCCATGCATTTTTCTTTCAGTCTACGGTTTCGCTTTAACTGGAAACAACTATTGCTTTTTAGTCTTTCGTGCCAACGCTCAAAGAGTCTGAGCTCCAGGACCATGAATTAGTTCTAAAGCTTCCATTACACCCGAGCAACTCCGGGCTATACTGCTAGCTACACATTTAAATTTAGACTAGGATCATACAATCATGTATGAAAGTGTTTTAAGATCCTTAAATAACTCCTCCTTAATTTTGAAAATTTTCGGTTGTTTAAAAATCCCTATTTGTACAATTTAAAAATTGAAAAATCAGTTTATATAAATTGTTTGAAAATACAGAATAGTTGAAGCCTAGGTTGCAGAAATAACTCATATTTTCAATATTCAAAATTCTACATTTTAAATGTATTGAACACTTTCTAATACAAATCTGTAATTGTCTAATTTAATTATGACTAAAACCTAACTATATATATATATATAGTTATATGGGCATGTATAATGATAATATACGCGCTAAAATGTCTGCCTCCTTCTACCGAGCGCCTATAGTCAGAGGTAGAATCGCCGACTGACGCCAATTCGGTCGGGTTTCAATTCTGTGTAAAACCGTACTGATGACTGTGATACAGCAAAACAGATCTGTCCGTGGATGACTATTTGCGTTCTCACTCCCTGATTGAGTACTCTGGAAGAACGGTAGACTACGCCGCATCTACGCATCGTTCATTCAGCAATGAATTAGAACACTCTCAGCTATTGGGCGTGTATAATGACAATATACACGCTAAAAGTCTGCCTCCTTCTACTGAGCGCCCGTAGCACAGGGCTAGAATCGCCGACTGACGCCAATTCGGTTGGGTCTAAGGCAATCGGCTGTCTAACCGAACTCATGAGCTGTGATACAGCGAACAGATCTGTCTGCGGATGACTAAATATATATATATATATATATATATATATATATATATATATATATATATCAAACAACTGTTGGTAAAAGCTAAATTATATCAGTAAACAACTGTATTAAAAAGTGCTAAATACACATTAAAAAAAAAAGATAAAGGTTTAATATGCAGATCTTTTAAATATTAATTCATAAGGAGACATGGAGTGAGTAAGTGCCAAAAGAGACATAACTGACTGGGCAGATTTTCCCTTAGTAGGTTGCCATTACTTCCAGCGGTAGAGTAGTTGCCAACCAAATTTATGGAATCTAATCAGTCTTGCTATTTAACCCCTAGCTGGAGGGTGAAGAAAAGGATAAATACCTTTCCGGAGGGTATTTGCACATGTGAATGCATCGTATTCAACTGGTATTTGAACTCGGCTCTCGGATTACTCGTTCAGAGCTGAGGGCCACTGCACGACAACGAACAATGAGTGTGTAACCATGTCTAAACGGAAAAATTAGTCACAGACCTGTCTAAAAAACATAATTTTTGCACTCCATACACTGAAGGTCCATGTTTGCGATGAGAATGGCAGATAATATTTTAATTTGGTGGATTGAAATTATAGCGTTCAGAGGGGGAATTATTTCATAGACAACTCCGAAATATATTTCGGTTGTCAGAGCTTTTATGCCCAGGTCTCCTACAAGCAAATCAAATTAGTGTGTGGATTGCAGACACGGAAAGGAAACTGCAGAACATCCTGCTGAAGATAGTTGAAGAAGGGACTACAAATAAATTGCAAGAAAACCGAATACATGGTCATCAGCAAAAAAAAAAAAAAAAAAAAAAAAAAAAATAGCCCAAAGTGGCAAATACAGGTGGGGGATATCAAAATCAAGCAGGTACGACAATTTAAATATCTAGAAAGTGTTCTAACTGAAGATGGAAAGTGCCTAACAGAGATCCATAGGTGAATTGGCATGGCCAAGGACGCGTTGCAGAAGCTGAGTAAAGTATTAAGAAACAGGAAAAGTTCACTAGAAAAATAGAAGAGAGTACTGGATTGCTATGTGATGTCAGTTCTTCAATATGGCAGTGAATGTTGGACAATATCAACAAAGATGAAGGGAAAACTTGAAGCAGCGAAAATGTGGTTCTACAGAAGGATGCTGCAGATATCGTGGACCAAGCATGTGAGCAATGAAGAGGTGTTGGAAAGAATAAAGACAAAAAGGAAATTAATATTGAGCCTAAGTTCCTGAGACATGCAATGAGGAAGGAGGGCTTGAAGAACCTGATATTAACAGGCCAGATAGAGGGGAAAAGAGACAGGGAAAAGCAACGGATAACATATTTGAAGGGACAAGGCACATAGAAGAAGAAGCGTGTGGATTTAGCCTTGGCATCGTGAGAGTCATTAAGATATTTTCAGTTATTTTCATGAAATATCTTTTCTTTTTCTTTGAATTTTCGCAATCCTAGTTAAAATTCACTAATCTTTAGTAGCTTGTCTTTCTGAGTAGCAACAGTTGTAAATGGCTTTAAATTAGACAAGAGGCCTTTTAGAAACATAGCTATTAGCAAACTATTGCCAATCGCCTCTCCTTGAAGTTTTATATAGTTATATGATTGTTAGTAAAGGAATACACTAAGTGTTATACAAAACTTGCACTTTAAAACCTACTTTAAAAGCCAAATTCCCGTCTATTTCGCCACAACCAAAACCTTACCTAACTCGCCATAAGGACACTCCCTGTAGAAAAGAAGATCGTTTTTATAAATAATTGTAAAAAACTATTTCATCTAACCCGTCTTTTATTTTCAATTAATTCATCTAAATTCCATATCATAACTCGGCTAAAACGAATGGGACTTGTACTTCTTCTTTTGCTATGAGCCGTGTTCCTTCAAGACGTAGGCGATCCTGGCCCTCCACATCTCCTTATCCCATGTAGCTCTTAACGCCTTTTTTTCTTCTTACCCCTCCCAAACCCTGCTCGCCCTTCAATATGCTCAAGGCCATCAAATAAGTCACATATTACTTTCCCTTGTTTCTCTTGCCCGCTCTCTATCCTAAGCCCTTCTTTCTCTTACCCACTTAATGACACCCCCTATAACCTGTCACTATTTCTTATAACTTTCCACTTCTGTAACCCCCTGCAAAACAGTGACAGTAAAATGCTTGCTTGGGGCGATATGATTATGAAAAAAAATTCTATACATTTATATTCCAGAGAATATAAAATAAATCTAAAAGACATGCATGTGTAGCTAATCAGTATTTCATTGACTGGCTGATTCGTTTTCTACGGCTTAACAACAGACAAGAAATTAGTATGTAAATATAAAGTGGGGGATCAATTTTATATTACAATCAATACATATATTGATCCCTCACTTTATGGTCACAGTCATCCTTCTTTTACACAAAAAAAAAAAAAAAAGAATGAAGAACCCAACAAAATCGAGATAGCGAAATCAACTACGTATAGAAAATTAAATATCTATGACGTGTTTTAACGGAGGACAAAATATGCGATTTTGAAACCTGAAGGCGCGCTGTGATAGGAAAAGATGCCTTTCAAAATGCAATTAATGTATTAAGAAACAAAAATTTCGTTCAAATTAAAGAAATACCTAGCGAACAGTTGGGCATTATCAATATTTCTAGATAGCTGTTAATATTCGACGCTTCCTCCCAGATGAATAGGTGAATCGACTCAACAAAGATCTGGTTCGACTCAACGATAATGAAAATACTATGGACTGAATAAATAAATAACGATGAAGTTTTAATTCAAATAAACACAACAACAAAAAAGAAAGATATGTTTACTTAGATTCTGAAATCTCGAGTTGAAACACTGGGACACGTAATGAGGAAGGATGTCATGGAGAATTTTATATTAACAAGATATATTGAGAGCAAGAGAGACAGATTGAAACTACTAAGTAACCTATCTAAGAAGCTGGTGGAAATCGATAGTAAAACAACGAGTAGAAAGGATAATATAAAAATCCATTGCTAATAGTTAAAAATTTAATGAATTTATACAATGTTACGATCGCTCAAGTTCTAAAGAGACATGGCAGTTAAAATTATTTCTTAATTTCTTGTTTTCAGCATTCGTTCTAGTTTCTAAAGTATTTGAAAATTTCTTTTCTCACATTCTTGCCTAAGGAACACTCTTCCTGTTTCATACTTCCGGTCAACTTTGATCTTTAAAATTTAAATTCAATATCAGTCGTTATTTATTGATTTCATGATCAGCTTTTCCTCTTCCCGCTCAAGTTTAATGGTTCTGTTTCTAATTCTTCCACACCCGGTTACCCCTTGTATCTTAGTGGCTTTACTCCCTTGCCTGGTGAGGTAATTTTAATTAAAAAAACATGTTAGAAGCTACTCAATTTTAGTGGTGCATTTACACGAAAAAGTTTGAGTTTACTTGAGCATTTGAAATTATTTAACGCAATCTATCCATACATTATGGTGCAGTGGATATCGACTCAAAACGACAAATCGGGGAGGCGAGTTCGAATTCCAGTTGAATTCCTCGCATTCACTTACGCACAAATACCCTTGGGGAAGGTATTAATCCGTCTCTTCCCTCCAGTTATGGGTCAAATAACAAAACAGATTGAGTTTTATAACCATACCTGGCAACCAGTCTACCGCAGAAAGCAATGGCAACCTACTGAAGGATAATCTTCTGCCCATTCAGTCATGTCTCTTTCGAGACATGATCGCCCAAATCGTGTATCACTTATATGGCACTTAACTCACTGACTGAATATAATAATTGAAAATATGATTAAGGGTTTTATTGAGCATGAAGTGGGGGATCAGTTTTATGAAGTAATAAACTGATCACCCGCTAATTAATAATATAATACATCTCTTCCCCCTCTAGGTATAAGTCAAATAACAGGACAGATTTGGTCATGTAGCCTTGGTTGGCAACCAGTCTACCGCAGAAAGCAATTGCAACCTACTGCGGGATAATCTTCTGCCCAGTCAGTCATATCTCTTTCGAGACATGATCGACCAAAGCGTGCATTACGTATGACGTTTATCACGTATGGCTGATCCATACATTACAGTAAATTAAAAATGGTTTAGCGAATACAGAAAACATTGAAGTTAACAATGGAGTTGAACATTAGACGCACTTCCACCAACACTCATTCTTCTTTGGGTGAACCTGAAGGAGACTCGAACCACCACCTTTAAATTTGTCGTTTTTCATTTTTTTTTCTTTTTACTTTTTTTCAGCGCTGTCTTATCAATTATTACATAAAGTTTCCGATTATCAAAAAAAAAATTTGAAAAATTTCAATATGTAAACAATTTTAGAGGAGGGGGGGCTCACTTTCTCCTACAACGTTATAGTAAATCAATCCTCCATTTTAGAACCACTCGCGTTGGGCTCGCTTTGTTTTGTTTATTTTTTAAACGAATTGTTGCTCTTGTTTTTGTCTTTTTCAAGTTTTCTTTAGTTCTTACGATGGCATCTTCCTCGGAAACTCCAAGAATGGCTTTATTCAAAGATTTCGCAAAGGATTCAGTTGTTGAATATGCGCAAGCAAAAAAGTTAATTGCACAGGATCAATTTACTATAAGGTTGTATGAAAAACTGAGCTCCCCACCAAATTGTTTAAATGTTGAAATTTTTAAAAATTTATTGTCAATCAGAATATTTAAGTTTTAATCAATAAAAGTGAACTGAAAAAAGTAAAAACAAAAATG
Organism: Ascarosepion bandense; assembly: GCA_037127315.1. Lineage (NCBI taxonomy): Eukaryota > Metazoa > Mollusca > Cephalopoda > Sepiida > Sepiidae > Ascarosepion > Ascarosepion bandense. The sequence goes on along the minus strand of JBBBDQ010001409.1, from coordinate 376,353 downwards.
ATAATCAACCAATTTACAGGTGGTGGTAATGTCGTACCGGCGAGTGGTTCCAAAATATAGAATCGATTCACTATAACATTGTATGAAAAACTGAGACCCCCTAAAATTGTTGAAATATTGAATTTTTTTCGAATTTTTTTTTGTCAATCGGAAAGTTTATGGGGTAATCGATAAGACTCCAATGAAAAAAGCAAAAAAAAAAAAAAAAAAAAATTTAAAGGTGGTGGTAGTGTTTTTCAGACCGCCCTTCCTTGAGCAATTCGTATGACGGGCACATATTGTTTTAATCCTTTCTCCCCAAGCAAAGCAATAATCACAAAGGCACAAGGGGTTACTGAATGTTAGAGAATATAAAAAAAAACCGCTATTAAAGAGAGAGAGAGAGAGAGAGAGAGAGAGAGAGCAATAAAAGAAAACACAAATTAAGAAGACCGAAAATAACGACTGATATAAGATAGCATTTGACTGGAAAGCAAGGAGCCGGGAGAGAGTTCCAAAAGCAAGAAGTGTGAGAAAAGAAATTGTTAGCATTGAACGTACGGGTACATCTACCAATTTTAACTGTAAAAGGATGAGACCTTTCCGCCAATCTACTACTGCGTTTAAATTCCTCAAGTTCATATGCCATAGAGGAAACTTCACCAGAACAATCATCATGAAAGTATTAATAGAAAAAGGTTCAGGGAATACATGGTACGTCACGCTAAGGTGACTGAAGTGATCGATTCTTATGGCATACATATCAGTCAGTTAAGTGCCATACGTGAAACACCCTTGGGCGATCATGTCTCGAAAGAGACATGACAGACTGGGCAGAAGATTATCCTGCAGTAGGTTGCCATTGCTTTCTGCGGTAGACTGGCTGCCAGCCAAGGCTATAGAACCCAATCTGTCCTGCTATTTAACCCATAACTGGAGGGAAGAGACGGATTAATACCTTTCCCAAGTGTATTTGCGCGTAAGTGAATGCAATGAATTCAACTGGAATTCGAACTCGGCACCCCGATTTCTCGTTCCACTGGACCACAACGCACACCTATACGTTTTCAATTATTCGACCCCAAGCAAACCAATAAAGTCAGTAAGACGGAAGGAGTTACTGAATGTTAGAGGATATGAAAAAGAGACTGTAAAAGGTTGAGACCTTTCCGCCAATCCAGTACTGCGCATCAAATTCAGAAAACCTCTGAATCATACTCAATTTCTTTACCAGAAAAATACTTGCCATGAAAGTATTTATAGAAAAGACACAAGAAAGATATGTTTTACTAAAGAGACTGATGGCTAGACGCTGTTTCAGAACCAATAGAGTTTCAGATTATCTCTTTGCATTTTATCAAGAATATCTTAATACATGAGATGTCACAGACCAGATTTCAAGGTAACATTCATATTTCCCTGGTTAAGTATTTTAGAATTACTCGTACTTTATTCAAATTAATCCTATTCTCACGGAATATTAAAAAAAAATGATTAAACTCCAGGTTGGGGGTTGATATATTTGCCCACAATTAGGATTCTAACTGGTACTACCACGCTGAAGATGGATCTGTGGAAAACAGTAAATTAGAGGTGGTTCCACACCCTTCAAATCTCAAGATCATAGATCTTACTGCCGTAGTTTTTCGTCAAATCCAAGAAGCCGTATATAAAACGCAGGACTACTTTGAGACATATTTTCGAAACAAGCGCATCTCATATTCCGTCGAATATAAAGACCTCATTTAGCATTCAAATTTGTATTGTATTGAGAAAGAGTTACCTTTTTTTTCTCAAGCTAGAAAACAGTTCCTTGTATTATCTTAAATCGAGTAGGCATATTTTTGAAAAAAAGCGCATTTTATATCCTGTCAAATATGCAGAACTTATTTAGCATTCAAATTTGTTTTGTATTGATAAAGAGAGTTATTTGTTTCCCTGGGTAAAATACAGTTTCTTGTATTTTTGACATTATCTTAAATCGAGTAGCTTTTTCAGTAAAGAAATGCTCCAACCATTCAAAAGATAATAAAAGAAATGCTCCAACCATTCAAAAGATAATAAAAGAAAGGCTCCAACCATTCAAAAGATAATAAAAGAAAGGCTCCAACCATTCAAAAGATAATAAAAGAAAGGTCAACCATTCAAAAGATAATAAAATGTCCAACCATTCAAAAGATAATAAAAGAAATGCTCCAACCATTCAAAAGATAATAAAAGAAATGCTCCAACCATTCAAAAGATAATAAAAGAAATGCTCCAACCATTCAAAAGATAATAAAAGAAATGCTCCAACCATTCAAAAGATAATAAAAGAAAGGCTCCAACCATTCAAAAGATAATGAAAGAAAGGCTCCAACCATTCAAAAGATAATAAAAGAAATGCTCCAACCATTCAAAAGATAATAAAAGAAAGGCTCCAACCATTCAAAAGATAATAAAAGAAAGGCTCCAACCATTCAAAAGGATAATAAAAGAAAGGCTCCAACCATTCAAAAGGTAATAAAAGAAAGGCTCCAACCATTCAAAAGGAATAAAATCCAAAAGAAAGGAAACTCCAACCATTCAAAAAATAATAAAAGAAAGGCTCCAACCATTCAAAAGATAATAAAAGAAAGGCTCCAACCATTCAAAAGATAATAAAAGAAAGGCTCCAACCATTCAAAAGATAATAAAAGAAAGGCTCCAACCATTCAAAAGATAATAAAAGAAATGCTCCAACCATTCAAAAGATAATAAAAGAAATGCTCCAACCATTCAAAAGATAATAAAAGAAATGCTCCAACCATTCAAAAGATAATAAAAGAAATGCTCCAACCATTCAAAAGATAATAAAAGAAAGGCTCCAACCATTCAAAAGATAATAAAAGAAATGCTCCAACCATTCAAAAGATAATAAAAGAAAGGCTCAACCATTCAAAAGATAATAAAAGAAATGCTCCAACCATTCAAAAGATAATAAAAGAAAGGCTCAAACCATTCAAAAGATAATAAAAGAAATGCTCCAACCATTCAAAAGATAATAAAAGAAAGGCTCCAACCATTCAAAAGATAATAAAAGAAAGGCTCCAACCATTCAAAAGATAATAAAAGAAATGCTCCAACCATTCAAAAGATAATAAAAGAAAGGCTCCAACCATTCAAAAGATAATAAAAGAAAGGCTCCAACCATTCAAAAGATAATAAAAGAAATGCTCCAACCATTCAAAAGATAATAAAAGAAATGCTCCAACCATTCAAAAGATAATAAAAGAAATGCTCCAACCATTCAAAAGATAATAAAAGAAAGGCTCCAACCATTCAAAAGATAATAAAAGAAATGCTCCAACCATTCAAAAGATAATAAAAGAAAGGCTCCTACCATTCAAAAGATAATAAAAGAAATGCTCCAACCATTCAAAAGATAATAAAAGAAATGCTCCAACCATTCAAAAGATAATAAAAGAAAGGCTCCAACCATTCAAAAGATAATAAAAGAAATGCTCCAACCATTCAAAGGATAATAAAAGAAATGCTCCAACCATTCAAAAGATAATAAAAGAAATGCTCCAACCATTCAAAAGATAATAAAAGAAAGGCTCCAACCATTCAAAAGATAATAAAAGAAATGCTCCAACCATTCAAAAGATAATAAAAGAAAGGCTCCAACCATTCAAAAGATAATAAAAGAAATGCTCCAACCATTCAAAAGATAATAAAAGAAAGGCTCCAACCATTCAAAAGATAATAAAAGAAATGCTCCAACCATTCAAAAGATAATAAAAGAAATGCTCCAACCATTCAAAAGATAATAAAAGAAAGGCTCCAACCATTCAAAAGATAATAAAAGAAATGCTCCAACCATTCAAAAGATAATAAAAGAAAGGCTCCAACCATTCAAAAGATAATAAAAGAAATGCTCCAACCATTCAAAAGATAATAAAAGAAAGGCTCAAACCATTCAAAAGATAATAAAAGAAATGCTCCAACCATTCAAAAGATAATAAAAGAAAGGCTCCAACCATTCAAAAGATAATAAAAGAAAGGCTCAACCATTCAAAAGATAATAAAAGAAATGCTCCAACCATTCAAAAGATAATAAAAGAAATGCTCCAACCATTCAAAAGATAATAAAAGAAAGGCTCCAACCATTCAAAAGATAATAAAAGAAAGGCTCCAACCATTCAAAAGATAATAAAAGAAATGCTCCAACCATTCAAAAGATAATAAAAGAAAGGCTCCTACCATTCAAAAGATAATAAAAGAAATGCTCCAACCATTCAAAAGATAATAAAAGAAAGGCTCCAACCATTCAAAAGATAATAAAAGAAATGCTCCAACCATTCAAAAGATAATAAAAGAAATGCTCCAACCATTCAAAAGATAATAAAAGAAATGCTCCAACCATTCAAAAGATAATAAAAGAAAGGCTCCAACCATTCAAAAGATAATAAAAGAAATGCTCCAAACATTCAAAAGATAATAAAAGAAAGGCTCCAACCATTCAAAAGATAATAAAAGAAATGCTCCTACCATTCAAAAGATAATAAAAGAAAGGCTCCAACCATTCAAAAGATAATAAAAGAAAGGCTCCAACCATTCAAAAGATAATAAAAGAAATGCTCCAACCATTCAAAAGATAATAAAAGAAATGCTCCAACCATTCAAAAGATAATAAAAGAAAGGCTCCAACCATTCAAAAGATAATAAAAGAAAGGCTCCAACCATTCAAAAGATAATAAAAGAAAGGCTCCAACCATTCAAAAGATAATAAAAGAAAGGCTCCAACCATTCAAAAGATAATAAAGGAAAGGCTCCAACCATTCAAAAGATAATAAAAGAAAGGCTCCAACCATTCAAAAGATAATAAAAGAAATGCTCCAACCATTCAAAAGATAATAAAAGAAAGGCTCCAACCATTCAAAAGATAATAAAAGAAATGCTCAAACCATTCAAAAGATAATAAAAGAAATGCTCCAACCATTCAAAAGATGGTAAAAGAAATGCTCCAACCATTCAAAAGATAGTAACTTAACAAAAGAAACATGGAATGTGGATGAAGACGGCTTTCATATTCAGAGCATATTCCTGAGTTTTTTTTAATTTGTTAATTGAGAAATGTACACAGCATTTTCGATTAATGAGTGTCGCTCGCTATTTCAGAAAGATAAGGTTTCCAGTTGAAGACGATATCCACCAAAATTTGCAATTCCATTAAAGGAATCTTTCATATACCAAACACAACATTATCATCTTCTCAGGGACTAATCTGTATTTGCATATAGACACAATATTTTTCTTGTCGTAACTTCTGTTTCTGAATAGAATTATAAAAGATACATTCCATCAGTAGCGTTAGTTTCTTCAAAACTCTTGTGTGGTAGGAAACTTGTTCTAAATAACAAAATGATTTTGACTTTCTTTTTAATTTGGGAACCGTTCGGGTTATGTAGGATTCCATCGGTTAAATTTCGACATTTCACCGATTTTATGAAGGTGAGCTATAATTGACTTTTTGTATCAAGCATATGCAATAGATGATTTTCTCAAATTATGGTAAGGAGATGGTCGACTGCTGGCAGTCATCCAGAAGAGATCATGATTTCTCGAACGAAACTGTGAACACCTGCTTACAATTCCTGGCAACGTAATTACAAAGTTCGGACACATAAGACGACATCTAAATTTATTTATAAATAAAACTTTGCGTGTGTGTATGCATGTGGGTGTGTGTGTCTGTGTGTGTGTCCGTTACCTATAGACTCCGAAACGGCTAACCGATTTTCTTGAAGATTTACACAGTTGTACTATAAGCGTCTGCGAGTGTTCTTAGTTAGGTTTTGTGTCGAGGTACCCCCGATAAATATCGAAAATTGATAATCGAAAAAATCGGGTTATAGAAGGAGTGGTCCGATTTTAATTTGATATACTCATAGACAAAGACATAAGAAATGATATACAGAAGTTTCAAGGTTGCAGTTCTTACATAGTGCAGAAAATCCATACTATATATATATATGTATATATAATAGGCAAGATGTTTGTGTGTGTCTGTTTATCTGCCTGTATGTCTCTGTTTTTGTTTTTGTTTTTTTTTCAGCTCTTTTATTTTAATTTTTGCTTCGGGTTTGGTTTCTAAGTAGGTATAATTATAGTTCTTAATCTCAGCCATGAAACCATTTACTCAGAGGACTTATTTAGCCTTCAAAATTCAGTTTACGAAAAAAACCTTATTTGATATCGATGCCAGGAAATCAAAATTTGACTTACATCCATTCATTTTTCTTTCAGTCTACGGTTTCGCTTTAACTGGAAACAACTATTGCTTTTTAGTCTTTCGTGCCAACGTCCAAAGAGATTGAGCTCGAGGACTATGGATTAGTTTTTAAGCTTTCATTACACCCGAGCAACGCCGTGCTATACTGCTAGTATATATATATATATCTTCATATCGAAATGGCCATTCAACATCTTTGAATTAATCCTTTTTTAATATATATATATATATATATATGCGATTGGTAAATTGTCGCAATTATTTTATTATGTGCGATTGGTAAATTGTCGCAATTATTTTATTATTTCACATATTCTTTAGGCTGAGTCTGATCTCCAGGACCATGGATTAGTTTTAAGGCTTTCATTACAGCCGAGCAACGCCGGGCTATACTGCTAGTATTTTATAAAGTTCTTAGCATTATTAGAACAATTTAATAGAAAGTGTCATTAAAGAATATACGTAAAAAACATTTGTGCCCTAAGAAGGTGTCAATCACAGTGTGTAATTTTGTAGCCTATTTAAAAATATATTTAAAAATATTTAAATATATTTAAAAATATATTTAAAAATTAAAATATAAAGAAAAAAGCATTCGAGTAAAAATCATATGATTTAATATGTTTTTCATGCTAAAAATTACTACCATTTTGTGTATCTCTTATAAAGGTATTAGTCCGTCTCTTCCCTCCAGTTATAGGTTAAATAACAGGACAGATTGGGTTCTATAGCCTTGGCTGGCAACCAGTTTACCGCAAAAAGCAATGTCAACCTATTGCGGGATAATCTTCCGCTCAGTCAGGCATGTCTCTTTTGAGACATGATCGCTCTAAGCGTGTATCACGTATAGCAATTAACTGACTGACTGAATATAATAGTTGAAAACATGATTAAGGGTTTTATTGGGCATAAAGTAGGGGGTCAGTTTGAGAATGTTATGAAGTAATAAACTGATCTCCCAATAATTACGATTTAATAATATAATACATCTCTTCCCCCTATAGCTATGAGTAAAATAACAGGACATATTGGGTTCTATAGCCTTGGCTGGCAATTAGTCTACCGCAAAAACAATAGCAACCTACTTCGGGATAATCTTCCGCCCAGTCAGTCTTGTCTTTCGAGATATGGTCGTCCAAGCGTCTATCACTTATGGCAATTAACTGACTGACATATGAACCCTGATAAAAAAACCTTTTTGAACACAATTGCTACCATAATTACAAAGATTTCCGATGTCATTCAAGAATATTGAAGAGGGAATAATATCATAATTTGGTATTTGGAGAACCACAAGTTGAAGCCCCGTTTCCCAAACTATCATAGAAGTTAAGCAACGTCGATCTTTGTCAATACCTAGATGGGTTACCGCTTAAGAAATCAAGCTGATTAAAGCTTGAATGTGCAGGTGATGTAATGGATAATTTTTCGGAATTGTTAATGTGAGTTCTAATTCATGTTGTGTTCGTTATATATGCAAATAAGTTGGAAAATGTATGTATCCACCATTTCTTCCACAGGAATGGATTAATTCGTACGATTTGTATCACTGAACCATTGTTATCTCTAGAAATATATAACAATATTTCATGGCTTTGAATAAACTCTATAGGTATGATAAACCGTAAAAAACGAATTAATCAAGAAAATCATGTGCTAAATCGCTAATGGGCCCTAAGAAGCTGTCATGCAAAATTTATAGACATACTAAAGAACAGTGTACCAAATTTAAGAAATCAATTTAAAAAATATTTAGATGTGCTACTCTAGCTTGAGGTCTACCACAATATAGCGCGAGGTATACCTCAACAAAGTGTTGGGTCTACCTCCCGTTTCGACTATAGTGGGGGTTACCTCCCGTTTTGACTATAGCTTGGCATCTACCTCCTGTTTCGACTATAGCGGGGTTTACCTCGCATTTTGACTATAGCTTGGCGTCTAACTCCTGTTTCGACTATAGCGGGGGTTTACCTCCCGTTTTGACTATGGTTTGGCATCTACCTCCTGTTTCGACTATAGCGGGGTTTACATCGCGTTTTGACTATAGCCTGGCGTCTACCTCCTGTTTCGACTATAGCAGGGTTTACCTCCCGTTTTGACTATGGTTTGGCGTCTACCTCCTGTTTCGACTATAGCGGGGTTTACCTCGCGTTTTGACTATAGCCTGGCGTCTATCTCCTGTTTCGACTATAGCTGGGTTTACCTCTCGTTTGGACTATAGCTTGGCGTCTACCTCCTGTTTCGACTATAGCGGGGTTTACCTCCCGTTTTGACTATGGTTTGGCGTCTACCTCCTGTTTCGACTATAGCGGGGTTTACCTCGCATTTTGACTATAGCTTGGCGTCTAACTCCTGTTTCGACTATAGCGGGGGTTTACCTCCCGTTTTGACTATGGTTTGGCATCTACCTCCTGTTTCGACTATAGCGGGGTTTACATCGCGTTTTGACTATAGCCTGGCGTCTACCTCCTGTTTCGACTATAGCGGGGTTTACCTCCCGTTTTAACTATGGTTTGGCGTCTACCTCCTGTTTCGACTAAAGTTGGGTTTACCTCGCGTTTTGACTATAGCTTGGCGTCTACCTCCTGTTTCGACTATAGCTGGGTTTACCTCCCGTTTGAACTATAGCTTGGCGTCTACCTCCTGTTTCGACTATAGCGGGGTTTACCTCCCGTTTTGACTATGGTTTGGCGTCTAACTCCTGTTTCGACTATAGCGGGGTTTACCTCCCGTTTTGACTATGGGTTGTTGTCTACCTCCTGTTTCGACTATAGCGGGGTTTACCTCCCGTTTGGACTATAGCTTGGCGTCTACCTCCTGTTTCGACTATAGCTGGGTTTACCTCCCGTTTGGACTATAGCTTGGCGTCTGCCTCCTGTTTCGACTATAGCGGGGTTTACCTCCCGTTTTGACTATGGTTTGGCGTCTACCTCCTGTTTCGACTATAGCGGGGTTTACCTCGCGTTTTGACTATAGCTTGGCGTCTAACTCCTGTTTGACTATAGCGTGGGTTACCTCCCGTTTGGACTATAGCTTTGCATCTACCTCCTGTTTCGACTATAGCCCGGGGTCTTGCTCCCATTTTGACTATGGCGTAAGGTCAATCGCCGTATCGAACTATAATATGATATTGTATGTGAATATATATTTATTTAAACCCTAGATTAATAAATGTAGGGACGTAAAAACAAAGGCGCTATCAAACACAATCCATTTATTTATTTTAGCGATAAAAACTTCCTATATATACTATGAATGGCACGAATAGAACATTGACTTTTTTTCTTCTCATCTTCCAGCAAAAATTATCAAGATGTGACTGGAGTAGCTGACTCTCAACATCTCGCATTTCCTTGAGAATCATCGTATTAGCATGCAACCGCGATTGCTCAATTGCCTGACCTGTGAGAAGGAAAGCACGGTAGGCCACCACGTTGCACCTGGGTAGGCGATACACTGATTTAGCCTCACACGATCGTATCTCCTATTTTGTTTGTTTAAGGACACAGGAAAATTTCACTAGAAATAAAAAAAGAGAGTACTGGAGTGTTATGTGATGTTAGTTTTTCCATATGGTGGTGAGTGTTGTATAATATCAACAAAAATGAAGGGAAGCAGCTGAAATGTGGTTCTAGAGAAGGATGCTGTGGATATCGTGGACCGAGCATGTGAGCAATGACGAGGTGTTGGAAAAAATAGAAACGAACAGGAAAATAATATTGAGCATCAGGAAGAAACAACTGAAGTTCCTAGGACATGCAATGAGGAAGGAGGGCTTGGAGAACCTGATACTAACAGGCCAGATAGAGGGAAAAAGAGACAGGGGAAAGCAGCGGATAACATATTTGAAGGGCCTGAGCTGGTGGATGACAGAACGGGGGCTGCGAGACGTTACAGGAGAAAGCGTGCTAAGAGCCACCAGGGATAGGGAGATGTGGAAGGCCATGATCACCTACGTCCTGAAAGAACAAGGCACATAAAAGAAATACAAGAAGAAGGTGTTGAGCACGTTAATAATGTTGAAAATTACTGTAGCAATAGGAACACAGATGGAATAAACTGTTTAAGCCGATCAATGCAGGTTTGGTCCTGTGTATGACGGTAAACTACATCCGGCAGCAAGGACACTGATTGAGAGGTTGTGAGGAGCATGAGACCACCTCTTAATTGATGTTGTTCTCAGGTCCACCCTGACCCAGAGAGGTAGCACCAGTTAGGGTTCCAGCTATTGGCAAATAGTCAACCCCCCAAACTGAGGTCAAAACACCATGAAAGTATAAAAATACACTTTTATAGAAATATATACATAAAAATATACTTTGTATCGAAATATTTACATTTTTGAAGAAAGAATTATTGCCATAACTCATTTTTGAAGAAAGAATTATATACCATAGCACATTTTTGAATGAAAAAATTTCAGCAAAACTTTTTTTAATACAAAACTAGAAAACATTTTCAGTTTTCTTAAATAAAAAAAAAATAAAAACAAAATTATTTCATTAAAATTTCACTTAATCAACCTTTTCATTATAACTAAACATTTTTGGCATTAAATAACCCACAGAAGTGTTGATATGCCGTTAAACAACAGTCAAACTCTAAAATTAAAAAAAATAAAAACAAAAAGATTTTCATTAAAATCTGACTAAATCAACCTTCTCACTATAACTGAATATTAAAAAAATAACTTAAAACCACACCTTTTGGGCATTAAATAACCCACAGAGGTGTTGATATGCCGTTAAACAAAACTCAATCTGGAATTGAAACTGATACAAGTTTACATACTGAAAAATTAGCTGATATTTTAATGCAAGTAAAATAAAACATTTTGGTTCTGAAATAGAGATTTGTATTTTTAAACGAGTCTACGCTCTTATCACACAGAACACTTGAAGAAAATTGAAAAGCGGAGAATCTTTGTCCAGTTGATTCATTGCAGTCAATATATTAATTTCTCTAGTCACGAAAGGCTTGAACGGACGTAAATTCAAATTCAAAAGAGACTGAACAGAAAAGAAAACCAGGTAGAATATATAATTTTATTTTTATTTTTTTTCAATGTCGGTCTCTACGAAAAGCGTCGTATATGCTAAACAATAAAAGCATTATACCGAGATGTCTCATTTTTTTTACAAGTGTCACTTCAACGGACCACATCACTACAAAAAGGAAATAAAATTAACAAAATACATGAAATCTATTTATCTTTTGTTCATCAGCAATTCTAATTCTTCATATGTATATAGACGTGCAACAAAGGGAAACGTGAAAGGATTCTATATTCCGTGATTTTACGCTTGAACAATGAATTAAATACCCTTCTCAATTGTGGTACAGTGGATATCGGCTCGGAACGAGAAATCGGGGAGCCGAGTTCGAATTACAGTTGAATTCATTGTATTCACCTACGCGCGAATACCCTTGGGAAAGGTATTAATCCGTCTCTTCCTTAAAGTTATGGGTTAAATAGCAGGACAGATTGGGTTCTATAGCCTTGGTCGGCAACCAGTCTACCGCAGAAATCAATGGCAACCTACTGCGGGATAATCTTCTGCCCAGTCAGTGTATCACGTATGGCACTTAACTGACTGACTGAATATAATAGTTGGAATAATGATTCAGGCTTATATTGGTCATAAAGTGGGAGATCAGTTTATTACTTCATAACAATAGGAAACCGATCCCCCACTAATTACTACATAATAATATAATAGATTTCTTTTCCCTTTACCTATGAGTCAAATAACAGGTCAGATTGGGTTCTATAGCCTTGGTCGGCAACCAGTCTACCGCAGAAATCAATGGCAACCTACTGCGGGATAATCTTCTGTCCAGTCAGTCATGTCTCGAAAGAGACATGATCGCCCAAACGTATATCACGTATGGCACTTAACTGACTGACTGAATCTTTGGTATTTGTCAGTTAAGTGCCATACGTGATACACGCTTTGGGCGATCATGTCTCGAAAAAGACATGATTTACTTGGCATAAGATTATGCCAGAGTAGGTTGCTATTGCTTTCTGTGGTAGACTGGTTGCCAGGCCAAGGCTATAGATCCCCCCTGTCCTATTATTTGACACATAGGTAGAGGGGGAAGAGATGTATTATATCATTAAGTAGTAATTAGCGGGAGATCAGTTTATTACTTCATAACCATATAAAACTGATCCCTCATTTTATACCCAATAAAACCCTTAATCATGTTTTCAACTATTATATTCAGTCAGTCAGTTAAGTGCCATACGTGATACACGCTTGGGGGGATCAAGGTCTCGAAAAAGACATGACTGACTGGACAGAAGATTATCCCGCAGTGGGTTGCTATAGCTTTCTGTGGTAGACTGGTTGCCAGCCAAGGCTATACAAGCCCACCTGTCTTATTATTTGACTCATAGCTATATTATTAAATCGTAATTATTGGGAGGTCATTTTATTACTTCATAACAATAGAAAATCGATCCCCCACTTTATGCCTAGTAGATGCCTTAATAATATTTTCAACTATTATATTCAGTCAGTCAGTTAAATGTCATATGTGATACACACTTTGGACGATCATGTCTTGAAAAAGACATGACTGACTGGGCAGTAGATTATCCCGCAGTAGGTTGCTATTGCTTTCTGTGGTAGACTGGTTGCTAGCCAATGCTTTAGAACCCAATCTCTCCTATTATTTAACCCATAATTGGAGACGGATTAATGCGACCGATTAATTCACTTACGCACAAATACCCTTGAGAAAGCTCAAGGGTATTTGTGCGTAAGTGAATGCAAGTAATACCTTTCACAGAACTACCCTTGGGAAAGGATATTGTAAGTTTTGAGAATAAGAAGAGATAGAAGGTGTATCGTTATGCTCAAATATGTGTTCCAAAAGCCGAGAAGAGTATGAAGAGACAGGAAAATTTTGCTGGAGGCAAACAAGAGAGGAGCTGAATTGTCATGAGATGACTGTCATTTAATACAGCAGCGAATGCTGGAAATTCTCGTCAGAGATGAAGAAAATACATGAAGCAACCGAAATGTTGTTCAACAAAGGAATGCTGAGGATACCATGGACGGAGCACGTGAGAAACGGCGAGGTTTCGGAGAGGATGGACACAAGTGGAACACTGATACTTAACATCTGGAACAGACAGCTGAAGTTTTTAGGATATATAATGAGGAAGGAGGGCTTGGAGAACCTGATAGCCACGGGACGGATACAGAGAAGAGAGACAAGGGAACGGAATGCATAATATATTTTATAGACATGAGCAGATGGATGGTGGGATAACAAAAGAAGGAGTATTAAGAGCGACAAGAGAGATGTGGAAGGCTATGATTGCCTACATCCTGAATGGACACTGTTATGGAGCCCTCCTACAAGAAATGGGCTCCTTCTCTTGCTACATATAGATTACCTGTGTGACTTCCAGAGAGCAGTTAATAGCAGTTGATTGCCTTGCTCACTGTCGACGTCCCTACTATCGGGTTGAGTGTATTAATCCAGTCCAGGCTCCACCGAAGGGTAGATTCTTGACTGGGGAACATAAGACAGAATTTTTTGGCCGGGCTATATGGCCCAAAGGACCCACATTAAAAAGGTCTTGTGCTTCATTTTGCCTTAAGTGGGAAGGTGACTGAATACTGTAGATAACAGCAGTTGACTTTCTTGCTCACTGTCGACCTCTCTGCCTCCAGGCGGAGTGTATTAACCCAGTCGAGGCTCCGCCGAAGGGTAGAGTCTCAACTGGGGAAAATTAGACAGGAATCTTTGTAGAAGCCACATTAAAAAGGCATTTTTCCCCATTTTGCCCTACTGGTGGGATAACTGATTACTGCAGTTAAGAGCAGTTAGTTACAGGAAGTTACGAGCAGATATAATGGAGTTAAGTACAGCAGTTTACGGAAGCAGTTAACGACAGCTACTAGTCAGGCAGCGCAATAATAACTTCGGACTTACTTTTTTTTATATTACTATTTATTAACACTTCTTTTGAATGTCTTGTTTTTTGTTATACTAATACACTATTTTGAACTTATCTTCTTGTTCTGTGTCTTACTTCCGGTACAAACTGGTCACTACAACAAATTGGCGACGAAGATCAAATAGCAATTTAGAGACGAAGAACCACAACAAACACGGCACATAGAAGAAGTAGAAACATGTTTTTGAAAATAAGATTGTAATAAAAGCGAAAACATCAATCCGAGAATCGATTGCAGAAAGTAGCATTTCCTTGCAATAAGTGGAAATTCTTTCTTACCAATGGAATACGAGGTAAATTATAATGATTTGATCTATTTTACATGACATGGCAGGTATTAAAGGCGATAGCAAAAATCGGTGAAGGTAAATAGCAGTAGAGGAGTGAGATTATTTTCAGCTTTTCATCAGGGTGAAAAATGATTCCTTACCCATGAAGAAGGTTTTCGATTAATATCAAGATCGAAATATGAAGACGGAACAACCAGCTGTTTTTGCTCATATGCAAACCAAACATAGAAGAATCTTTGGCTTTTTTTAAGTCGTATCACCCCGAAGAAGGCGGTACTACCACTGATGATTCGGTAGAAGATGATTAGGTAGAAGAGAGTGAAGAGAAAGACGAACCAGTTAGAAAGGAGCAAGAGAAGGATGGGAATACAGGTGTGATGACACTACATAAGAGTAAAAAAGATTAAGTAGAAGAGAGTGAAGAGAAAGACGAACCAGTTAGAAAGAAGCAAGAGAAGGATGGGAATACAGGGGTGATGACACTACATAAGAGTGAAAAAGATTAAGTAGAAGAGAGTGAAGAGAAAGACGAACCAGTTAGAAAGAAGCAAGAGAAGGATGGGAATACAGGGGTGATGACACTACATAAGAGTGAAAAAGATTAAGTAGAAGAGAGTGAAGAGAAAGACGAACCAGTTAGAAAGAAGCAAGAGAAGGATGGGAATACAGGGGTGATGACACTACATAAGAGTGAAAAAGATTAAGTAGAAGAGAGTGAAGAGAATGACGAACCAGTTAGAAAGGAGCAAGAGAAGGATGGGAATACAGGTGTGATGACACTACATAAGAGTAAAAAAGATTAATTAGAAGAGAGTGAAGAGAAAGACGAACCAGTTAGAAAAAAGCAAGAGAAGGATGGGAATACAGGTGTGATGACACTACATAAGAGTAAAAAGATTAAGTAGAAGAGAGTGAAGAGAAAGACGAACCAGTTAGAAAGAAGCAAGAGAAGGATGGGAATACAGGGGTGATGACACTACATAAGAGTGAAAAAGATTAAGTAGAAGAGAGTGAAGAGAAAGACGAACCACTTAGAAAGGAGCAAGAGAAGGATGGGAATACAGGTGTGATGACACTACATAAGAGTAAAAAAGATTAAGTAGAAGAGAGTGAAGAGAAAGACGAACCAGTTAGAAAGGAGCAAGAGAAGGATGGGAATACAGGTGTGATGACACTACATAAGAGTAAAAAAGATTAATTAGAAGAGAGTGAAGAGAAAGACGAACCAGTTAGAAAAAAGCAAGAGAAGGATGGGAATACAGGTGTGATGACACTACATAAGAGTAAAAAGATTAAGTAGAAGAGAGTGAAGAGAAAGACGAACCAGTTAGAAAGGAGCAAGAGAAGGATGGGAATACAGGTATGATGACACTACATAAGAGTAAAAAAGATTAAGTAGAAGAGAGGGAAGAGAAAGACGAACCAGTTAGAAAAAAGCAAGAGAAGGATGGGAATACAGGTGTGATGACACTACATAAGAGTAAAAAAGATTAAGTAGAAGAGAGGGAAGAGAAATACGAACCAGTTAGAAAGGAGCAAGAGAAGGATGGGAATACAGGTGTGATGACACTACAGAAGAGTAAAAAAGATTAAGTAGAAGAGAGTGAAGAGGAAGACGAACCAGTTAGAAAGGAGCATGAGAAGGATGGGAATACAGGTGTGATGACACTACATAAGAGTAAAAAAGATTAAGTAGAAGAGAGGGAAGAGAAATACGAACCAGTTAGAAAGGAGCAAGAGAAGGATGGGAATACAGGTGTGATGACACTACATAAGAGTAAAAAAGATTAAGTTGAAGAGAGTGAAGAGGAAGACGAACCAGTTAGAAAGGAGCAAGAGAAGGATGGGAATACAGTTGTGATGACACTACATAAGAGTAAAAAAGATTAAGTAGAAGAGAGTGAAGAGAATGACGAACCAGTTAGAAAGGTGTAAGAGAAGGATGGGAATACAGGTGTGATGACACTACATAAGAGTAAAAAAGAGTAAGTTGAAGAGAGTGAAGAGGAAGACGAACCAGTTAGAAAGGAGCAAGAGAAGGATGGGAATACAGGTGTGATGACACTACATAAGAGTGAAAAAGATTAAGTAGAAGAGAGTGAAGAGGAAGACGAACCAGTTAGAAAGGAGCAAGAGAAGGATGGGAATACAGGTGTGATGACACTACATAAGAGTAAAAAAGATTAAGTAGAAGAGAGTGAAGAGAAAGACGAACCAGTTAGAAAGGAGCAAGAGAAGGATTGGGATACAGGTGTGATGACACTACATAAGAGTAAAAAAGATTAAGTAGAAGAGAGTGAAGAGGAAGACGAACCAGTTAGAAAGGAGCAAGAGAAGGATGGGAATACAGGTGTGATGACACTACATAAGAGTAAAAAAGATTAAGTAGAAGAGAGGGAAGAGAAATACGAACCAGTTAGAAAGGAGCAAGAGAAGGATGGGAATACAGGTGTGATGACACTACATAAGAGTAAATAAGATTACGTAGAAGAGAGTGAAGAGGAAGACGAACCAGTTCGAAAGGAGCAAGAGAAGGATGGGAATACAGGTGTGATGACACTACATAACAGTAAAAAATATTACGTAGAAGAGAGTGAAGAGAAAGACGAACCAGTTAGAAAGGAGCAAGAGAAGGATGGGAATACAGGTGTGATGACACTACATAAGAGTAAAAAAGATTACGTAGAAGAGAGTGAAGAGAAATACGAACCAGTTAGAAAGGAGCAAGAGAAGGATAGGAATACAGGTGTGATGACACTACATAAGAGTAAAAAAGATTACGTAGAAGAGAGTGAAGAGAAAGATGAACCAGTTATAAAGGAGCAAGAGAAGGATGGGAATACAGGTGTGATGACACTACATAAGAGTAAAAAAGATTACGTAGAAGAGAGTAAGAGAAAGACGAACCAGTTAGAAAGGAGCAAGAGAAGGATGGGAATACAGGTGTGATGACACTACATAAGAGTAAAAAAGATTACGTAGAAGAGAGTGAAGAGAAAGACGAACCAGTTAGAAAGGAGCAAGAGAAGGAAGGGAATACAGGTGTGATGACACTACATAAGAGTAAAAAAGATTACGTAGAAGAGAGTGAAGAGGAAGACGAACCAGTTAGAAAGGAGCAAGAGAAGGATGGGAATACAGGTGTGATGACACTACAGAAGAGTAAAAAAGATTAAGTAGAAGAGAGTGAAGAGGAAGACGAACCAGTTAGAAAGGAGCATGAGAAGGATGGGAATACAGGTGTGATGACACTACATAACAGTAAAAAATATTACGTAGAAGAGAGTGAAGAGAAAGACGAACCAGTTAGAAAGGAGCAAGAGAAGGATGGGAATACAGGTGTGATGACACTACATAAGAGTAAAAAAGATTACGTAGAAGAGAGTGAAGAGAAATACGAACCAGTTAGAAAGGAGCAAGAGAAGGATAGGAATACAGGTGTGATGACACTACATAAGAGTAAAAAAGATTACGTAGAAGAGAGTGAAGAGAAAGATGAACCAGTTATAAAGGAGCAAGAGAAGGATGGGAATACAGGTGTGATGACACTACATAAGAGTAAAAAAGATTACGTAGAAGAGAGTGAAGAGAAAGACGAACCAGTTAGAAAGGAGCAAGAGAAGGATGGGAATACAGGTGTGATGACACTACATAAGAGTAAAAAAGATTACGTAGAAGAGAGTGAAGAGAAAGACGAACCAGTTAGAAAGGAGCAAGAGAAGGAAGGGAATACAGGTGTGATGACACTACATAAGAGTAAAAAAGATTACGTAGAAGAGAGTGAAGAGGAAGACGAACCAGTTAGAAAGGAGCAAGAGAAGGATGGGAATACAGGTGTGATGACACTACAGAAGAGTAAAAAAAAATTAAGTAGAAGAGAGTGAAGAGGAAGACGAACCAGTTAGAAAGGAGCATGAGAAGGATGGGAATACAGGTGTGATGACACTACATAAGAGTAAAAAAGATTAAGTAGAAGAGAGGGAAGAGAAATACGAACCAGTTAGAAAGGAGCAAGAGAAGGAAGGGAACACAGGTGTGATGACACTACATAAGAGTAAAAAAGATTACGTAGAAGAGAGTGAAGAGGAAGACGAACCAGTTAGAAAGGAGCAAGAGAAGGATGGGAATACAGGTGTGATGACACTACAGAAGAGTAAAAAAGATTAAGTAGAAGAGAGTGAAGAGGAAGACGAACCAGTTAGAAAGGAGCATGAGAAGGATGGGAATACAGGTGTGATGACACTACATAAGAGTAAAAAAGATTAAGTAGAAGAGAGGGAAGAGAAATACGAACCAGTTAGAAAGGAGCAAGAGAAGGATGGGAATACAGGTGTGATGACACTACATAAGAGTAAAAAAGATTAAGTAGAAGAGAGTGAAGAGGAAGACGAACCAGTTAGAAAGGAGCATGAGAAGGATGGGAATACAGGTGTGATGACACTACATAAGAGTAAAAAAGATTAATTAGAAGAGAGTGAAGAGAATGACGAACCAGTTAGAAAGGTGTAAGAGAAGGATGGGAATACAGGTGTGATGACACTACATAAGAGTAAAAAAGATTAAGTTGAAGAGAGTGAAGAGGAAGACGAACCAGTTAGAAAGGAGTAAGAGAAGGATGGGAATACAGGTGTGATGACACGACATAAGAGTAAAAAAGATTAAGTAGAAGAGAGTGAAGAGAAATACGAACCAGTTAGAAAGGAGCAAGAGAAGGATGGGAATACAGGTGTGATGACACGACATAAGAGTAAAAAAGATTAAGTAGAAGAGAGGGAAGAGAAAGACGAACCAGTTAGAAAGGAGCAAGAGAAGGATGGGAATACAGGTGTGATGACACTACATAAGAGTAAAAAAGATTAAGTAGAAGAGAGGGAAGAGAAATACGAACCAGTTAGAAAGGAGCAAGACAAGGATGGGAATACAGGTGTGATGACACTACATAAGAGTAAAAAAGATTAAGTAGAAGAGAGTGAAGAGAAATACAAACCAGTTAGAAAGGAGCAAGAGAAGGATGGGAATACAGGTGTGATGACACGACATAAGAGTAAAAAAGATTAAGTAGAAGAGAGGGAAGAGAAAGACGAACCAGTTAGAAAGGAGCAAGAGAAGGATGGGAATACAGGTGTGATGACACGACATAAGAGTGAAAAAGATTAAGTAGAAGAGAGTGAAGAGAAAGACGAACCAGTTAGAAAGGAGCAAGAGAAGGATTGGGATACAGGTGTGATGACACTACATAAGAGTAAAAAAGATTAAGTAGAAGAGAGTGAAGAGGAAGACGAACCAGTTAGAAAGGAGCAAGAGAAGGATGGGAATACAGGTGTGATGACACTACATAAGAGTAAAAAAGATTAAGTAGAAGAGAGGGAAGAGAAATACGAACCAGTTAGAAAGGAGCAAGAGAAGGATGGGAATACAGGTGTGATGACACTACATAAGAGTAAATAAGATTAAGTAGAAGAGAGTGAAGAGAAAGACGAACCAGTTAGAAAGGAGCAAGAGAAGGATGGGAATACAGGTGTGATGACACTACATTACAGTAAAAAATATTACGTAGAAGAGAGTGAAGAGAAAGACGAACCAGTTAGAAAGGAGCAAGAGAAGGATGGGAATACAGGTGTGATGACACTACATAAGAGTAAAAAAGATTACGTAGAAGAGAGTGAAGAGAAAGACGAACCAGTTAGAAAGGAGCAAGAGAAGGATGGGAATACAGGTGTGATGACACTACATAAGAGTAAAAAAGATTACGTAGAAGAGAGTGAAGAGAAAGACGAACCAGTTAGAAAGGAGCAAGAGAAGGAAGGGAATACAGGTGTGATGACACTACATAAGAGTAAAAAAGATTGCGTAGAAGAGAGTGAAGAGGAAGACGAACCAGTTAGAAAGGAGCAAGAGAAGGATAGGAATACAGGTGTGATGACACTACATAAGAGTAAAAAAGATTACGTAGAAGAGAGTGAAGAGAAAGACGAACCAGTTGGAAAGGAGCAAGAGAAGGGTGGGAATACAGGTGTGATGACAGTTGCAAAGGTGGAGAGAAAGGAAAGGACATACGGGGTGGTGAAAGAACTAGAGTCAAGTGGTTAGGAGATGAGTATTGACATTGCATTTAAATTCCTGGAGGTTGTAGCCGTCAGGAAAGCAAGAATATGGAAGTGAGTTCCAAAGGCGGGAAGTGCGAGAGAAGAAGCTGCAGGAGTAGAATTGTCATCTGCATTTGGCCAACCTGAGTGTGAATGGGTGGGACCCAGTTGCCAGTCTGGTTGCACGAGTAAACACCTGTTGAGGAGGCACCAGTGACTTAAGTTCGTCCGAGCAGAAGCCATGAAAGTATTTATAGAACAGACAAAGGGAGGCCACATTTCGACGGTGGGAAAGTGGCTGCAGTCGAGCCGCCAAATGTTTTTTTGTTTTTTGTAACTTTTGTTTAACTGAATTATATATATATATATATAATTCTGTATTTGGGCAACAATTCCTTTTTTATACATTTTTTTAATCATATCACCCCGAGAAAGGCGGTAATGCCACTGATGTGGAGGGGGCTACATAAAAGTAAAAAGTAATTAAGTCGAAGAGAGTGAAGAGATAGACGAAAGGGTTAGAAAGGAGCAAGAGAAGGATGAGAATACAGGTGTGATGACAGTTGCAAAGGTGGAGAGAAAGGAAAGGATATACAGGGTGGTGAAGAAAGAACTAGAGTCAAGTGGTTAAGAGATGAGTATTGACTTTGCATTTAGATTCCTGGTGTTGTAGCCGTCAGGAAAGCAAGAATATGAAAGCGAGTTCCACAGCATTTGGTTGATCTAACTGTGAATGGGTGGGACCCAGTTGCCAATCTGGTTGCACGAGTAAACACCTGTTGAGGAGGCACCAGTGACTTAAGGTTTTTTGGAGTAGAAGCCATGAAAATATTTATTGAACAGACAGAGGGAAGCCACATGCCATCGGTGGGGAAGTGGCTGGAGTCGAGCCACCAAGTCGGTACCTATCACATTACTGATTCTCTTTTGGAGCCTGTCAAGAACACTGAGATGAACAGCAGGGGCGCCTGACCATATATGGCCGCAGTATTCCATGCACGGACGAATGGTTGATTTGTATATATGCAGGATGGAATCAGGCGGGAAAAACCTCCTGGACCGACACAGTAACCCAACCTTCTTAGCAGTGGATTTAGCTATTGACTGAATGTAGTGGTTCCACTTGAGTTCAGAAGAGAGGGTAAGGCCGAAGAGGCGCAGTCTATTGCTCTCAGAGAGACTCGCTTGGTCCATGCTTATGGGAGGTAGGAGAGTTTGTCTGTGATGATTTACAGACAGCAGCTTGTAATTTACAAGCCAAATTAAGATTTACAAGCCATTGCCAAGTTTCTTTACGTTTCAGTTTATTTAGAAATGCATAAAACGTCTTTTCTGATTTTCATCAATGATCTTTCCTGATGTAATAAGTTCCCAAGTAGGCATTTATACAGATGCCATTACAAATTTATTTCCGTCTCAATATGAAATCCCCAAAGGCTGACAAAGTTAACCTGACTTCATTCAAAATGACCTCCAATCTGTAATAAACTGAGGTAGGAAATAAATCGTAAATTTTAATGTCTTCAAAATGAAGCTGTTCTCTTTTAACCACCACAGAGAGTCTTTCCTACATACTCTCAGAACGGATGACTCTAGCTTCCTGGAAAGCAAGGCACTGCGTCCTTGGTTTAACTCTCTCAACCGACCAGAAGTTGAAAGACTACATCGTATCTACTGGTAGGAAGGTTGGGTCTCATGTTCGGGTTAAATGTTTTTCTCGTCAGAATCCATTTTGCACATTTATAAATCTACCATTCGTCTGTGCGTTGAATACTTGTAGTATCGTGGAATGGAGAGATACACAGTGAAATGTAGATAAACTACTTTATATACCGGAGTGGTACAACCAAGAGGTATATACAATATTTAAAGTCTCTCGCAGTAGTAGGTGTTAATTTACGAAGTCTTTTATAATAACAACTTCTCGTGCTAAACGCACATTTTTTGTATACATCCGGGCGACCGGATGTCACAAGGTACGAGCCACGACACAACAATACTGTTGCTATATCATATCGGGTACTCCTGCAATTCACCTCGACGTTTTTGATAAAATCCAAAGGAGGATCTTCAATGTAATAGTTCCTGTTTTGTATGCCTGTCGTCAGTCATTTTCTCACCGACAGAATGCGCCTTTCTTCTGTCTTTTCAGCAAATATTTTCATATCAACGATTCTGACAAGTTTATTCTCAGACGCTCTAACCACATTAAGTTTTTTGCCAAATTTTGATGGAAGGCGTTGTCGCATTTTCGTCCAGATCATGACTTTGAGTTGACGCCCCAAAAAACATAACTTCTCTCGCACTTCCCACCTTTGGAACACGCTTCCATATTCTTGCTTTCCTGGCGGCTACAACCTCCAGGAATTTAAATGCAATGTCAATACCCATCTCTTAACCACTTGACTCCAGTTCTTTCTACATCACCCCGTATATCTTTTCCTTTCTCTCCACCTTTGCAACTGTCATCACACGTGTATTCCCATCCTTCTCATGATAACTTGTCATACCAATACCATACCTTACATAACACCTAAAACGCACAAGAATACATAGTGCTCAGCCTTTTGTGGAGAGTTCGGTTACCAGACTCCGGTTATCAAAACTTTTGGTGGTGTATCCATAGACTGTTGTATTATTTGCATAGATAATAACAAAATATCTGAATATGTTCTCAAGGTAATTTATGGTTGTAAGGACTGACGCTTTGTCTCTAATGAAAATTTTATGTTAGATTTTCCTGAAATCTACGATTATATGAATTCAGTGCCGTACATGAAACACGCTTGGGCGATCATATCTTTTTCGAGACATGACTAACTGGGCAGAAGATTATCCCGCAGTAGGTTGCCATTGCTTTCTGCGGTAGACTGGTTGCCAGCCAACGCTATAGAACCCAATCTGACCTGTTATTTGACTCATAACTAGAGTCAGAAGAGATGTATTATATTATTAAGTAGTAATTATTGGGGGATCAGTTTATTACATCATAACAATAGAAAAATAACCCCCTCTTTATGTCCAGTTGAATTTTTAACTATATTTCCAACTATTATGTTCAGTCACTCAGTTAAGTGCCATACGTGTTACACGCTTGGGCGACAATGTCTCTCTCGAGACATGACTGACTGGGCAGAAGATTATCACGCAGTAGGTTGCCATTGCTTTCTGCGGTAGACTGGTTGCCGACCAAGGCTATAGAACCCAATCTGTCCTGTAATTTAACTCATAGGTAAAGGGAAAAGAAATCTATTATATTATTGTGTAGTAATTAGTGGGGGATCGGTTTCCTATTGTTATGAAGTAATAAACTGATCCCACACTTTATGACCAATATAAGCCTTAATCATTATTCCAACTATTATATTCAGTCAGTCAGTTAAGTGCCATACGTGTTACACGGTTGGGCGATCATGTCTCGAAAGAGACATGACTGACTGGGCAGAAGATTATCACGCAGAAGGTTGCCATTGCTTTCTGTGGTAGACTGGTTGCCGACCAAGGCTATAGAAACCAATCTGTCCTGTTATTTAACCCATAACTGGAGGGAAGAGACGGATTAATACCTTTTCCAACGACATTTGCTCGTAAGTGAATGCAATGAATTCAATTGGAATTCGAACTCGCGTCCACGATTTTTCGTTCCGAGTCGATATTTACTGTACCACAACGCACATTATATGAATTACCGTACTATAAAACCACGTGTTTCAGCAATCAGAAATTCAATTTTTTTTTTTTTGAAAGGCGGTATCTAGAATTAATTTCAATATTTGAAATTTGGTTATTATGATTGTTATTTTTAATTCTAAACATTTGTTCGGCAAAATGTGCAAATAACTAAAAACGGTCTTGTTGTTTTGACTCAAAGCTAAAGAATAATCATGAAAAAATGAAAAACTATGCTTACATTTGTTTACTTAATTTTTTAGCAGTTATCTATATTTCTGAAATTAAGTAGTATTTGCAGTATTTACTTTATTCGAACTATTGTTGACATATTTGATGACATCTGTACGATGTTTCGGCCGTTGTACGCCCCGGCCTTATTTAGATACTAGGAATTTCGAACCTAACTCTTTAATAAGTAACTTGCAAAGTTAGAGGGAGGTAACTCATGACTTCCAATCAAGGCATTACTGCTACTAGGAAAAGAATGAGGATGATATACGCAGTGATTATAAAAAAGAGTTCTGTTCGAAAATCTTAGCACCTAAAAAGGGCCGAAGCGTACAACGGTCGAAACGTCGTACAAATGGCAGCAAAGATGAGGACAATAGTCCGAATAAATATAAATACTGTAATTAATTCACGTTCTTTTATTTTTCTCTCTTTATTAAAATGTTTTTTCTGGTATTATTTAACATTGAGTAACATATTTCGTCTTAGTGGATTTATTACCTTGCTTAGGGTATAATTATTAAAAACAAAATTAGCCTGCACCAAAGGTTTTGTAAGCAATTTCTTTCTAAAATGTTCGGCACCTGGTAAACTCTTAAATTTCATCTGTAGTATGGTTTACAGGAACCAATATTTCTTCTCCGTATATGGGTACGGGACGGTATTTGTTTTTGCAGATGCGTCGTTCCGTTTTGAAAGCAGAGTAGTTCTCTATGTACATAATTAAATGAAACCCATTTTCAATCAGATGCGATAATACAATGGGGGAATTTCACGCATTTCTCGTCCCTTTTAATTGCATCTGGGAAATCACTTTTATACCATTTCATCTCATATATGCTGCTATCTCATCTCAAGGAAACGGAAATGCAAATGAACAATGTAAAGGATCTTCTAATAATAATAAAAAAAAGAAGGAAACTCGTAGATTTAGGCATCGAAATTAGATTCCTTTCAAGCGCTTAGAGATATAACCGAGTAGACAAATGATCGTCTGCTTTTCTTGAAAATCGTGTGTCGATTTTCTGGTCTAGATGGAGATGTAAAATGGCGTCGCGATAAAAAATATGAGCACTTCGAGTAGATTATTAGTGTTAGAAAAACTTGGATGTAAAAGGTATTAATGATCATGTTTTCAAACCAAGGAATTATGAGCGAATATATGATGAAGAGGAGCCACCGGCTGAACATAGCTAACATAAAATTTTGTTCACCTTTATTAAGTATTCTCCACAGAATCAAATAAGGGTATGCAATGATATTGATCCTAATCTGGCATCTGAAATTTAATCAATTTGCGTGGCTTCCCTCTATATTTTCAAAAATATTTTCATGCTAGTTTTTCTAATGTGCTCTTTTGCATACACTTATGCGTAAATACCCTTGGAAAAGGTATGAATCCATCTCTTCTAGATATAGTTTGAATAGCAGAGCAGATTTGTAAACATTCCACTGCAGAAAAAAAGACAACCTGCGTGAAAATCTTCCGCCCAGCCAGTCATGAATCGAAAGATATATGGTCGCCTAAGTGCGTATCATTTATGACCCTCAACTGACTAATCCATATATATATATATATATATATGGCCATATCTGACTAGGGGGAACACCAGCCTCGGTCCGGGCCGATACGTGCAATCATAGTGAAAATCCGGGCAAGGAAAAATGTCTTCGTCAGAAATCAAACTAAACAATTCACGAAGAAAGAAAGAAAGAAAGGAAGAAAGAAACAAAGACGAAGAAAACATCCGAATGAACGCAGTAAATATCTGTTTGTTTATTTATTAATTTTGGGAGAAAAGACTGGTTATACTCAGAAAGTCCGAACCCGATTTCCTGCTTTCGTTCACGTTCTGTGCCTAATTTCCATTGGAATAGCCGAAAAAATCTGTAAAAATCATAGTTTCTAGAAACGGATTACACTGATGACGTCATCACATTGTCAACTAATAAATCCGGGCAATTTACTCTGTGCCTGGTGGTTTTTTAGCATCAGCTACGGCCCTGTATGCTTTCATTACGATTGAGCTCTCTAGAGAAGAAAAAATTTAAAAACAGTTTCCACTTCTGCGATATATGCGTAAATCTTTAGAAATGAATTGAGTTCTTTCTGTGACTGGCGTGGGTATACACTACTTATATAGAACACGTTAAACTTTCCATTCTCTGATTCCATGTCCCTGGGACTTAGGGGGTAGCGACTTCTACTGACATCAAGTCGGTCGAGTTTCGATCACTGCCAGAAGCCAGTGGATGTGTTTAGCCACACTGATGAGCGGTCATACTGCAAAACAGGCTTGTATGTGGATGACTCATATATATATATATTTTAATCATTTCACCCCGAGCAAAGCGGAAACGCCACTGATGTGCAGGGGGTTGCATAAATGTATAAAGATTAATTAGAAAAGAGTGAGGAGTACAAACTAGTTAGAAAGGAACAATAGAAAGCCGAGAAAGCAGGTGCCATGACAGATACATAGGTGGAGAGAAAGGGAAGGTTATACAGTGGAGGGGAGAGAGCTAGAGTCCAGTGGTTAGTAGATGAGTATTAACTTTGCATTTAAATTTCTGGAGGTTGTAGCCGTCAGGAAAGCAAGAATATGGGAGTGAGTTCCACAGGCGGGAAGTGCGAGAGAGAGATAAGAGATACAGTATTTTGTTAATGAGGTATACATAATCATAAACGAAATATATTTCCGTTTAAATTCTAGTGAATATAATGTTAACAGTTAAATTAAATTTCCAAAAAACGTTAACTGAAAGATACTAACCGTTAACGTTATTTAGTAATTTATTAATTTATTTTTTATTAAAAGATTCTAAATGTTAATTTTGTCACTAGAATTTAAACGGATTTAAATTTATGATTCATACATGATTCTTACGTTATTTAGAATGAAAATCGTCCCATCATTTGATTTCTCTCAACGCATACATTCATAACTGTTTTCTCTTATCTTATTTAGAAAGAACGCGATGGCACACACAGTTAAACAAATGCAAGTTTTATCTTCTATATTTAATATTCACCCGTTGCTTTATCACACGTGACACGTATCTGATCAATAAAAATATAACTCATTTAAAAATACTGTCTCTCGAATTTTTAAATCATTCGTCCTTAATAATTCTGTGAAGAAGCTTGTTATAAGTGAAACATGTTAGAGTAATAACACTTTTTTCCGACTTGTTCTTTATTTATTCTATCTATCTATCTATCTATCTATCTATCTATCTATCTATCTATCTATCTATCATACCGTAAATTAAACTGTTTATTATGAGCAATATAAGCAAAATGCGATTACAAAATACATTCTGACAACATGAATAATAATAATAATAATAAAATAATAATAATAATAATAGTAATAATAATCAATCCCACAACCGATATCTATCTATCTATCTATCTATCTATCTATCTATCTATCTATCTATCTGAGTCTGTTCATTATCTATCTATCTATCTATCTATCTATCTATCTATCTATCTATCTATCTATCTCAGTCTGTTTATATCTATCTATCTATCTATCTATCTATCTATCTATTATTTTATTGAAAGGTTCTATACGTTAATATTATTATGATAATTTATATATATTGTTATTATTAATATATATTACTTAATTATTTTATCATAATAATTTTATCTTAATTTCATTGAAATATACTAACCGTTAACGTTATTTAGTAATTTATTATTTCATTAAAAGGTTCTGTTAACATTATTTTCACTAGAATTTAAACGAAAATATATTTCGTTTATAATTCATACGCGATTCTCACGTTATTTAGAATGAAAATCGTCCCATCATTTGATTTCTCTCAACGCATACATTCATAACTGTTTTCTCTTATTTTATTTAGAAAGAACGCGTTGGCACACACAGTTAAACAAACGCAAGTTTTACCTTCGATATTTTAATATTCATCCGTTGCTTTATCACGTGACACGTATGTGACCTTTTAAACTATATTTCACACACACACACAAACACACACACACACACACACACACACACACATATATATATATATATATATATATATATATATATATATATTTACGGTCTCACACCCTGGTTGAGTACTCATGAAGATTGGTAGACTTTGAAAAAACAGTAGCTACTCTAGCATCTACGCATCGGTCATTCAGTAATGAATTAGAGAACGATGCTTATTGGCGTACGATACAGGATAGGCTAAAAGTCTGTCTCCTTCTACCGAGCGCCCATAGCTCAGAGGTAGAATCGCCGAACGACGCCAATTCGGTCGGGTTTCAGTTGTGACTTAAAGGCAATCGGATGTCTAAACGTACTGATGAGCTGTGATACAGCGAAACAGATCTGTCTTCGGATCTCTCTCTCTCTTTCTCTCTCTCTCTCTCTCTATATATATATATATATATATATATATATATATAGCCCGAAGCAAAGCATTTTATTGCCACTGTTTTGCAGGGGATTACATAGGAGGACGTTATGAGAAAGAGTGACAGGTTATAGGGGTGTAAGGAAGTGGGTAAGAGATGGATGAGAATACTGATCAGAGTGGAGTGGACGGAGAAAGGAGCATGAGAGAGAATGTAGGTTAGTGAGGTAGGAGATGACTGTTGATTTCACATTTAAATTCTCGGAGATTATACTGTCGGAAAAGGAAGTAAATGAAAGGGAATTCTACAGGCGGAAAGTGCGAGAAAAGAAGCTGAAAAGTTAAAATTACTATATGCACTCACAGGCAGGGAGATTTTCTTAACGTAGATTAGATGTGGCACAATTTCCAAAGAAAAGATCTCCTAGTGAGAATAAAACTGATTAGAATAATAATGAAAATTGGAAAAAAATAACATCGCTTGATAAAAGAAACATATTTGAAAAGTTATCGGTTTGCTTTGCATCACGGATTCACTCACTTTCTCACCATCGTAATGAATCTTGCCTGTACCTTTAATATGAATATATTTCATAATAATTGTTCTAATGAATTTTTTTTTATTTCCTACATCGATTTCACGAATTTAAGCGCATTACAAAGATTGGCGTTCACTAGCGAGCAAACAACATTGTAAAAAATATTAATCCGTTTGTTCTACTACTTGCTATGGGTTAAATAGCAACCAGTCTACCGCAGAAAGATATGGCAACCCACTGCTGGAAAATCTTCTGCCTAGTCAGTCACTGCTCGAAAGAGACATGATCGCTCAAGCATGTATTACGTATAACGCTTAACTTACTAAATAAAAATGATAGAAATATAATTAAAGCTTCTGCTAGACATAAAGTGGGGGATCGTTTTTTATGAAATAATAAGCTGATGCCTCACTATATACTACTTATAAATATAATAATATAATATGATCCATATCTTTTTCCTCCTGCTACTGGTTGAATAGCTGAACAAATTCGGTTTTACAGTCTTGGTTGGCAACCAGTCTACCGCGCTATGAAATGGCAACCTTCTACAGAAAAATCTCCTGCTTTGTTCGCCCAAGCGTGTATCCCATATGACACTTGACTGTCTCACTTCTTGGTATCTTGAGCGCATGAATTTAAACGTAATACTAGTTATTGTCAAACTACGATTTTACAAAATTTGAATAGAGTGTCAGCCGCCATCTTTTGACTTTTTCTTAATAATCATATCGCCCCAAGCAAGGCATTTTACTGCCACTGTTTTGCAGGGGGTTACATAGGAGGAAAGTTATGAGAAAGAGTGACAGGTTATAGGGGGTGTCAGGAAGTGGGTAAGAAAAACATGACCGTGGCCATAAAGTGAGGGATCAGTTTATATATCGATTGTAATGTAGAATTGATCCCTCACTTTATATCCACATTATAATTGTAAAGAATTTTTTTTTATTATCATATCGACCATAGCAAGGGATTTTACTGCCACTGTTTTGCAGAGGATTACATAGGAGGAAAGTTATGAGAAAGAGTGACAGGTTATAGGGGGTGTCAGGAAGTGGGTAAGAAAAACATGACCGTGGCCATAAAGTGGAAGATAAATTTATATACCGATTGTAATGTAGAATTGATCCCCCATTTTTGATGCACATTATATCAATAAAGAATTTTTTTTATTTATAATCATATCGCCCCAAGCAAGGCATTTTACTGCCACTGTTTTGCAGGGGGTTACATAGGACGAAAGTTATGAGAAAGAGTGACAGGTTATATAAGGGGTGTCAGGTATTGTGCAAGAGAAGGATGACTGGAGCCATAAAGTGGGGGATCAATTTATATACCGATTGTAATGTAGAATTGATCCCCCGCTTTACATCCACATTATAATAGTATTTTTTTTTTTTTATATATATATATAACCATATCGCCCCAAGCAAGACATTTTACTGCCACTGTTTTGCAGGGGATTGCATAGGAGGAAAGTTATGAGAAAGAGTGACAGGTTATAGGGGGTGTCAGGAAGTGGGTAAGAGAAGAGTGATAATACTGACGTAAGTGGAGTTAACTAAGAAAGGAATGTTTTCAGATTATATTTTTTCAAATTTCATTGGTTTTATCGCTTGGATTCGAGAAATGTTCTTTTCTTTTTTACATTTATACATTTATCATCCTCTGGCATTTCTCCGTCACCTTGTGTAGCCCAATTCGGGAGTCTTGCTCCATAATTGTCAGAATCCTGATGTCGTTGTCATTTACCCCAGCAATCCTTGGACAAAGATTAAACATTTAAACATGTCGACTGGAATGCCGTCTAATTTAAACAATTCACATTGTGAACTTACATTGTCTGCATAGGTCAAAAAGTCTCCATTCTCTTGTTTAACAATGTTTAAACACTTACATGGAGTATGGAATAAACTGTTTCGTCAAAGATTCAGACAAAATCTTTATTGTCTTCTCAAACGAAATTTCCTCTGGAATTTTAGGTAAAATTAGGTTTGTGCATTTATTGTTTACCTCTCTACCTAATTTGTGGTTAATAACGTAATTTTCTCTGCCTCACATCATTGTTCACACCTTTTCGAAAAAAATCCTCTCGTACCTACGAAAATAGGCAAGGAAATTGTCTGGATCATACTTGAATTTTTATAATGAATTCGATATTCCTTCAGGGAAAAAAGTCTGTAGTCCCGTTCTTCTCTCGTTTTAGAAATTACGGTTTTGCACAGTAGTTTTGTGTCTTCTGCTTGTTTTTCTAATTGCATCAGTCCGTGTTGAAAGCATTTTTGGATTAAAATTTTTTTTTGTTGCTGTAATTTTTTTTGCTGCTTCTGTAACTGCACATTGGCGTGTAATGCATTAGTCAATTGACTGAGAATTTTCAACGTCAGTCAGTTAAGGGCCATACGAGAAACACGCTTGGGCGATCATGTCTCGAAAGTGACATGACTGACTGGGCAGAAGATTATCCCGCAGTAGGTTGACATTGATTTCTGTGGTAGACTGGTTGCCGACCAAGGCTATAGAACCCATTCTGTCCTGTTATTTGACTCATAGGTAAAGGGAAAAGAAATCTATTATATTATTATGTAGTAATTAGTGGGGGATCGGTTTCCTATTGTTATGAAGTAATAAACTGATCCCCCACTTTATGACCAATATAAGCCTTTATCATTATTCCAACTATTATATTCAGTCAGTCAAGTGCCATACGTGATATACTCTTGGGCGATCATGTCTCGAAAGAGACATGACTGACTGAGAAGATTATCCCGCAGTAGGTTGCCATTGATTTCTGCGGTAGACTGGTTGCCGACCAAGGCTATAGAACCCAATCTGTCCTGTTATTTGACTCATAGGTAAAGGGAAAAGAAATCTATTATATTATTATGTAGTAATTACTAGGGGGTCGGTTTCCTATTGTTATGAAGTAATAAACTGATCCCCCACTTTATGACCAATATACGCCTTAATCATTATTCCAACTATTATATTCAGTCAGTCAGTTAAGTGCCATACGTGATACACGCTTGGGCGATCATGTCTCTAAAGAGACATGACTGACTGGGCAGAAGATTATCCCGCAGTAGGTTGCCATTGCTTTCTGCGGTAGACTGGTTGCCAATCAAGGCTATAGAACCCAATCTATCCAGTTATTTGACTCATAGGTAAAGGGAAAAGAAATCTATTATATTATTATGTAGTAATTACTAGGGGGTCGGTTTCCTATTGTTATGAAGTAATAAACTGATCCCCCACTTTATGACCAATATACGCCTTAATCATTATTCCAACTATTATATTCAGTCAGTCAGTTAAGTGCCATACGTGAAACACGCTTGGGCGATCATTTCTCAAAAGAGACATGACTGACTGAGCAGAAGATTATCCCGCAGTAGGTTGCCATTGCTTTCTGCGGTAGACTGGTTGCCGACCAAGGCTATAGAACCCAATCTGTCCTGTTATTTGACTCATAGCTAGAAGGGGAAGAGCTGTATTATATTATTATGTAGTAATTAGTGGGGGATCAGTTTATTACTTCACAACAATATAAGACTGATCCCCCACTTTATACCCAGTGGAAGTTTTAATTATATTTCTATTACATTCAGTCAGTTAAGTGCCATACTTGATACACGGTTGGGCAATCATATCTCGAAAGAGACATGACTGACTGGGCAGAAGATTATCCCGCAGTAGGTTGCCATTGCTTTCTGCGGTAGACTGATTGCCAGACAAGGCTATAGAACTCAATCTGTCCTGTTATTTAACCCATAACTGGAAGGAAGAGACGGATGAACACCTTTCCTAAGGGTATTTGCGCGTAAGTGAATGCAATGAATTCAACTGGAATTCGAACTCGGCTCCCCGATTTCTCGTTCCGAACCGATATCCACTGCACCACAGCGCACATCCAACGTAAGTTGATCAAATCCGTAATTACTTCTGTTGTAGATTTTACAACCATTTTTGAGATTTTTTTTTCTAATGTCCTTAAAAACTTTAACTTTTTTATCACATTTGTATATCTATTCAGGGCATCTAGCGGTGGTGTAATGGTTAACAATCTTTTTTTGCTTGAATCATTACAATTGAGTAGTGAGTTAGATCTTCACAGGGTGTCCCTTATTTTCGGTCGTGTGTCACGTCTAAGCTACACTTAGAAAATCATCTTCCTCCAGGTTTGGGGGTAAGGCGCAGTGCTATCAACTCTGCCTTATAAGAAAGCAGTTTGTTACGGAAACAGCAAAAATGTTGACCCTACTCACCACTGGGTGTAACGGGTGATGATTTTTTTTATATTTATTCACAGGCTGTAATACCAAAAGACTTCACAATATTAATAATAACGGAAGCCCTGATGATGGTTATAACAACTGAAACATTATAATGTGGGCTATCCTAAAATAAACCCGTATTTTGTTGTTTCTCAAATATTTTTTATCTCACATAATCGGAATTAATTTTCCATTTCCCTTTAATATATATTTATTGTTGCTAGAGTAAATATATATGTATAGGGTGCACCAATGATAAATATATATATAGGGTGCACCAATGAGATAAATATATATAGTGCACCAATGAGATAAATATACATATAGGGTGCACAGTGAGATAAATATACATATAGGGTGCACCAGTGAGATAAATATACATATAGGGTGCACCAATGAGATAACAGCATATATAGGGTGTAATTAATGAGATAAATATACATATAGGGGCACCAATGAGATAAATATACATATAGGGGGCACTAATGAGATAACATACATATAGGGGGCACCAATGAGATAAATATACATATAGGGTGCACCAATGAGATAAATATACATATAGTGCACCAATGAGATAAATATACATATAGGGGTACCAATGAGATAAATATACATATAGGGGGCACCAATGAGATAACATACATAGGGGTACCAATAAGATAAATATACATATAGGGTGCACCAATGAGATAAATATATATATAGTACCAATGAGATAAATATACATATAGGGTGCACCAATGAGATAAATATACATATAGGGTGCACCAATGAGATAAATATACATATAGGGTGCACCAATGAGATAAATATACATATAGGGTGCACCAATGAGATAAATATACATATAGGGTGCACCAATGAGATAAATATACATATAGTGTACCAATGAGATAAATATACATATAGGGGGCACTAATGAGATAAATATACATATTGGGGGTAGCACCACGAGATAAACATACATATAGGGGGCACCAATAAGATAAATATACATATAGGGTGCACCAATGAGATAAATATACATATAGGGTGCACTAATGAGATAAATATACATATAGGGGGCACCAATGAGATAAATATACATATAGGGTGCACCAATGAGATAAATATACATATAGGGTGCACCAATGAGATAAATATACATATAGGGGGCACCAATGAGATAAATAAACATATAGGGGGTACCAATGATAAATATACATATAGGTGCACCAATGAGATAAATATACATAGGGGGCACCAATGAGATAAATATACATATAGGTGCACCAATGAGATAAATATATACATAGGGTGCACCAATGAGATAAATATACATATAGGGGGCACCAATGAGATAAATATACATATAGGGTGCACCAATGAGATAAATATACATATAGGAAAGCACCAATGAGATAAATATACATATAGGGGGCACCAATGAGATAAATATACATATAGGGTGCACCAATGAGATACAAATATACATATAGGGTGCACCAATGAGATAAATATACATATAGGGTGGACCAATGAGATAAATATACATATATAGGGGGCACCAATGAGATAAATATACATATAGGGTGCACCAATGAGATAAATATACATATGGGGGCACCAATGAGATAAATATACATATAGGGTGCACCAATGAGATAAATATACATATATAGTGACCAATGAGATAAATACATACATAGGTGCACCAATGAGATAAATATACATATGGGGGCACCAATGAGATAAATATACATATAGGTACCAATGAGATAAATATACATAGGGTGCACCAATGAGATAAATATACATATAGGGTACCAATGAGATAAATATACACATAGGGGGGCACCAATGAGATAAATATATACATAGGGTGCACCAATGAGATAAATATACATATAGGGTGCACCAATGAGATAAATATAAATATAGGGTGCACCAATGAGATAAATATACATATAGGGCACTAATGAGATAAATATACATATAGGGGGCACCAATGAGATAAATATACATATAGGGTGCACCAATGAGATAAATATACATATAGGGTGCACCAATGAGATAAATATACATATAGGGTGCACCAATGAGATAAATATACATATAGGGTGCACCAATGAGATAAATATACATATAGGGTACCAATGAGATAAATATACATATAGGGGGTACCACAACAGAGATAAATATACATATAGGGGGCACCAATGAGATAAATATACATATAGGGGGCACCAATGAGATAAATATACATATAGTACCAATGAGATAAATATACATATAGTACCAATGAGATAAATATACATATATAGGGGGCACCAATGAGATAAATATACACATATAGGGTGCACCAATGAGATAAATATACATATAGGGGGCACCAATGAGATAAATATACATATAGGGCACCAATGAGATAACATACATATAGGGGGCACCAATGAGATAAATATACATATAGGGGCACCAATGGAGATAAATATACATATAGGGGGGCACCACTGTATAAAATATACATATAGGGGGGGGGGGCACCAATGAGATAAATATACATATAGGGGGCACCAATGAGATAAATATACATATAGGGTGCACCAATGAGATAAATATACATATAGGGTGCACCAATGAGATAAATATACATATGGGGCACCAATAAGATAAATATACATATAGGGTGCACCAATGAGATAAATATAAATATAGGGTAGACCAATGAGATAAATATACATATAGGGTGCACCAATGAGATAAATATACATATAGGGTGCACCAATGAGATAAATATACATATAGGGTGCACCAATGAGATAACATACATATAGGGTGCACCAATGAGATAAATATACATATAGGGTGCACCAATGAGATAAATATACATATAGGAAATCAATGAGATAAATATACATATAGGGTGCACCATAATGAGATAAATATACATATAGGGGGCACCAACAGAAAATATACATATAGTGCACTAATGAGGGAAATATACATATAGGGTGCACCAATGAGATAAATATACATATAAGGTGCACCAATGAGATAAATATACATATAGGGTGAACCAGTGAGATAAATATACATATAGGGTGCACCAATGAGATAAATATACATATAGGGTGCACCAATGAGATAAATATACATATAGGGTGCACCAATGAGATAAATATACATATAGGGTGCACCAATGAGATAATTATGCATATAGGGTGCACCAGTGAGATAAATATACATATAGGGTGCACCAGTGAGATAAATATACATATAGGGTGCACCAGTGAGATAAATATACATATAGGGTGCACCAATGAGATAAATATACATATAGGGTGCACCAATGAGATAAATATACATATAGGGTGCACCAATGAGGTAAATATACATATAGGGTGCACCAATGAGATAAATATACATATAAGTTGCACCAATGAGATAAATATACATATAGGGTGCACCAATGAGATAAATATACATATAGGGTGCACCAGTGAGATAAATATACATTTAGGGTGCACCAGTGAGATAATTATACATATAGGGTACACCAATGAGATAACATAGTTATTGTTAGGTGCACCAGTGAGATAAGACAGAAAGAATGAATGAGATAAACAGACAGAAAATCAATGTATATATTTACCTGTACATATAGGGTGCAATTGTAACGAGATAAATATATATAGGGTGCACCAATGAGATAAATATACATATAGGGTGAATCAGTGAGATAAATATACATATAGGGTGCACCAATGATAAATATACATAGGAAACAATGAGATAAATATACATATAGGGTGCACCAATGAGATAAATATACATATAGGTGCACCAACAGAGAGATAAATATACATATAGGTGCACCAGTGAGATAATTATACATATAGGTGCACTAATGAGATAAATATATATATAGGTACTAGTATAAATATACATATAGGGTGTGCACCAATGAGATAATATACATATAAGGTGCACCAATGAGATAAATATACATATAGGGTGCACCAATGAGATAAATATACATATAGGGTGCACCAATGAGATAAATATATATATAGGTGCACCAATGAGATAAATATACATATAGTAACGAACAGATAAATATATATAGGGTAAAACAATGAGATAACATATAGGGGCACCAATGAGATAAATATACATATGGGGGGGCACTAATGAGATAAATATACATATAGGGTGCACTAATGAGATAAATATACATATAGGGTGCACCAATGAGATAAATATACATATAGGGTGCAACGTAATGAGATAAATATACATATAGGGGGGAAACTAATATAAATATATATATAGGGGGCACTAATGAGATAAATATACATATAGGGGCACTACAATAAGATAAATATACATATAGGGTGCACCAATGAGATAAATATATATATAGGGGGCACCAATGAGATAAATATACATATAGGGTGCACCAATGAGATAAATATACATATAGGGTGCACCAATGAGATAAATATACATATAGGGTGCACCAATGAGATAAATATACATTATAAAAATTAATGAGATAAATATATATATAGGGTGCACCAATGAGATAAATATACATATAGGGTGCACCAGTGAGATAAATATACATATAGGGTGCACCAATGAGATAAATATATACATAGGTGCACCAATGAGATAATTATACATATAGGGTGCACCAATGAGATAAATATACATATATAGGGTGCACCAATGAGATAAATATACATATAGGTGCACCAATGAGATAAATATATATGGGTACCAATGAGATAAATATACATATAGGGTGCACCAGTGAGATAAATATACATATAGGGTGCACCAATGAGATAAATATACATATAGGGTGCACCAGTGAGGTAAATATACATATAGGGTGCACCAGTGAGATAAATATACATATAGGGTGCACCAGTGAGATAAATATACATATAGGGTGCACCAATGAGATAAATATACATATAGGGTGCACCAATGAGATAAATATACATATAGGGTGCACCAGTGAGATAAATATACATATAGGGTGCACCAGTGAGATAAATATACATATAGGGTGCACCAATGAGATAAATATACATATAGGGTGCACCAGTGAGATAAATATACATATAGGGTGCACCAGTGAGATAAATATACATATAGGGTGCACCAGTGAGATAAATATATATATAGGGTGCACCAATGAGATAAATATACATATAGGGTGCACCAATGAGATAAATATACATATAGGGTGCACCAATGAGATAAATATACATATAGGGTGCACCAGTGAGATAAATATACATATAGGGTGCACCAATGAGATAAATATACATATAGGGTGCACCAATGAGATAAATATACATATAGGGGGCACCAATGAGATAAATATACATATAGGGGGCACCAATGAGATAAATATACATATAGGGTTCACCAATGAGATAAATATACATATAGGGTGCACCAATGAGATAAATATACATATAGGGTGCACCAGTGAGATAAATATACATATAGGGTGCACCAATGAGATAAATATACATATAGGGTGCACCAGTGAGATAAATATACATATAGGGTGCACCAATGAGATAAATATACATATAGGGTGCACCAATGAGATAAATATACATATAGGGTGCACCAATGAGATAAATATACATATAGGGTGCACCAATGAGATAAATATACATATAGGGTGCACCAGTGAGATAAATATACATATAGGGTGCACCAATGAGATAAATATACATATAGGGTGCACCAATGAGGTAAATATACATATAGGGTGCACCAATGAGATAAATATACATATAGGGTGCACCAGTGAGATAAATATACATATAGGGTGCACCAATGAGATAAATATACATATAGGGTGCACCAATGAGATAAATATACATATAGGGTGCACCAGTGAGATAAATATACATATAGGGTGCACCAATGAGATAAATATACATATAGGGTGCACCAATGAGATAAATATACATATAGGGTGCACCAATGAGATAAATATACATATAGGGTGCACCAATGAGATAAATATACATATAGGGTGCACCAATGAGGGAAATATACATATAGGGTGCACCAATGAGATAAATATACATATAAGGTGCACCAATGAGATAAATATACATATAGGGTGCACCAGTGAGATAAATATACATATAGGGTGCACCAATGAGATAAAGATACATATAGGGTGCACCAATGAGGGAAATATACATATAGGGTGCACCAATGAGATAAATATACATATAGGGTGCACCAATGAGATAAATATACATATAGGGTGCACCAATGAGATAAATATACATATAGGGTGCACCAGTGAGATAAATATACATATAGGGTGCACCAGTGAGATAAATATACATATAGGGTGCACCAATGAGATAAATATACATATAGGGTGCACCAATGAGATAAATATACATATAGGGTGCACCAATGAGATAAATATACATATAGGGTGCACCAATGAGATAAATATACATATAGGGTGCACCAATGAGGGAAATATACATATAGGGTGCACCAATGAGATAAATATACATATAAGGTGCACCAATGAGATAAATATACATATAGGGTGCACCAGTGAGATAAATATACATATAGGGTGCACCAATGAGATAAATATACATATAGGGTGCACCAATGAGGGAAATATACATATAGGGTGCACCAATGAGATAAATATACATATAGGGTGCACCAATGAGATAAATATACATATAGGGTGCACCAATCAGGGAAATATACATATAGGGTGCACCAATGAGATAAATATACATATAAGGTGCACCAATGAGATAAATATACATATAGGGTGCACCAGTGAGATAAATATACATATAGGGTGCACCAATGAGATAAATATACATATAGGGTGCACCAATGAGATAAATATACATATAGGGGGCACCAATGAGATCAATATACATATAGGGTGCACCAATGAGATAAATATACATATAAGGTGCACCAATGAGACAAATATACATATAGGGTTCACCAATGAGATAATTCATCGGAGCTACATTGGCCAGTAGCAGGAATGAATTAAACAAATCTTTGTAAAATCAGATAAAACCTCCAACTTTTATAAAATGAGCCCCAAGGAGTAGAAAGCACATCTAAAGAAAAATCTAACAAAGAACTACAAAAAAATCAACATGGAACCATCAAACCACAAAGATAGATTTAGCCTTTCGGACAAACAATTCAGGGACAAATTAAAAATCTTTGACAGAGTCCCTAAAAGTACGACGAAGGAGGCGTATATACTTTCAAAAGACCACAAACCAGAATTCCACCGAAAATTAACCACTAGAATTATCAACCCAACAAAATCAGAGATCGATAGAATTAGTTAAATAATTCTAGAAAGAGTAAATGAACAAATAAAAAAAGCAACTCCGACTCAAATCAGTGGTACCTTGGAGGTAATCGACTGTTTCAAGAATTTTGAAGTAAAAAAATAATTCTACTTTCCTGCAATTCGACATCGTGTACTTTTAGCCATCTGTATCTGAGAGCCTCTTCCATCTTGTTGGAATTCGTGGAATTTTATTCGGACATTTCAAAAGAGGAAGTCAAAATAATCTTCAACTGCAGGAAATCAGTCCTTATCCATGACAACGAACAATGGACTTAAAACTCAACGGATAATTTTGATTTATCTATTTGAGCTCTGGATTCTGCAGAGTCTTTGAATTTAGTCGGATTATTTCTTCTGTGCAACCTCACGGCGTATGAAAAAAATCGACATAAAAAATATAGGACTTTATAGAAATGACGGACTGATAATAGTAAATAGATCCACTGAAGTAAAAGTTGATAAACTTAAAGAAATTAATTCATAGAGATTTAAAAACTGTTTATCTTAGCGTAATAATTAACCCAAATATGAAACAAGTTGACATCTTAAACATAACATTAGACTTAGTTTCTAAAACTTTTCAACCAGACATGAAAGTTAATGCTGACCCAATCTGTATAAACCCTAGCTCTAATCATCCACCATCCGTTATCAAACATATGTCATCATCGGTTGAACGCTTCATAAGCATACACTCCTCAAATAAAAAAATATTCGATAAGCACAAAACAATTTACGATAAAATTCCAAGAGATAGCGGTTGTCAATTTCCCGAGATCAACTTTGTGGAAAAATTTAGTAGCACAAAAAGAAAAAATAGAAACAAAAAAATGATATGGTATAACCCTCCATTTAATCAGTTAGTTAATTTTAAACTGGGACATAATATTCTTAAGCTAATAGATAAACATTTCCCCCAAAATAACCCTTTAAGCAAAGTTTTCAATAGGAATAAAAGAAAACTCAGTTATAGCTGCTCCAACAATTTAGAAACATAATTAAATTACATAACAATAAAATATTGAAATCATGCAACAAAAATAACTCTAATAATCATGTCAGTTTACCCCATAATAAGAACTTTTGTAATTGTGTAATATAACAATCTGGCCCCACCCGAGGAAGGCTGATGCAAGCGAGGGTGTTTCCGGTCGTTGAAAGGAACGGATGTCGTTTGACCTTATTTCCGGCAGCAGCGGAAATAACTACAGAGGCAAACAGAACAGGTGTCTCTGAGAAATACGTGGGCGTGCGTGGGCGAGGCAAAACCGGAAGAAAAAGTCCCGGTTCTGGAAGATTATAAAAAGACCTCGGCACACGGACTCGCCAGGAGAGGAGCAACAGAGATCGGCCGGTGAAGAGAGACACAACAGATAAGACTACACTCCCGTCAACCCATTAGAAGCGTGCTCTCTCAATTCTCTGTTCCCTATTCTACACGGTTCATCGTCATTAATAAAAATATAACTTTATATTTTTATATATATGCGTGTTTGTTGTTTGTCGATATATAACAATTGTAGAAACCCGAACCAATGCCCCATTCCTAATAAATGCTTAAAAAATGGTATATATGCGTTCGATTTCATCCGTGGAGAATCCTAAGGATGCTAAAATTTATATCGGAAACACTATGAGATTTTTTAAATAGCGCTTTTACACTCACCTTTCATCCTTAAATAACAAGTACAAACAAAATATGATATCACTTTCTAAATTCTTTTGGAATTTAAAAAACGAAAATAAAACAACTAAAGTTAAATGGAAAATCCTCAAGCAGACCAGAACATCTAAATCGTTACAGGAACCATGTTTCCTTTGTCTTCAAGAAAAATGGAAATCATTAAATAGATGAGGAGCGACATATTACTAAACCAGAGGCATGAAACCACAGTAAATTACAAGCACATTAAAGAACTAAACTTACAATCACGCTAAAATTACCAAAGCTAAAATCAGGATCTCTCTATATATATTTTTTTTTTTTTTTTTTTAATCATATCACCCCGAGCAAGGCAGTAACGCCACTGATGCGCAGGGGGCTACGTAAGGGTAAAAAGAATGGAAAAGAGAAAGCCGAAAACCGCATCCTAAACAGGAAACAAGGGATGAGCCTCTTCACCTGTTCAATAGATGTGGGTGGAGTGTGAACCGGGCGATAGTTTAGTCTATCTACTCCAATTGAAAAAAAAAAATAAAATAATAAAGGAAAAGAGTGAAAAGATTGGAAAAGAGAAAACCGGAAACCGCATCCTAAACAGGAAACAAGGGATGAGCCTCTTCACCTGTTCAATAGATGTGGGTGGAGTGTGAACCGGGCGATAGTTTAGTCTATCTACTCCAATTGAGAAAAAAAATAAAATAATAAAGGAAAAGAGTGAAAAGATTGGAAAAGAGAAAACCGGAAACCGCATCCTAAACAGGAAACAAGGGATGAGCCTCTTCACCTGTTCAATAGATGTGGGTGGAGTGTGAACCGGGCGATAGTTTAGTCTATCTACTCCAATTGAAAAAAAAAATAAAATAATAAAGGAAAAGAGTGAAAAGATTGGAAAAGAGAAAACCGGAAACCGCATCCTAAACAGGAAACAAGGGATGAGCCTCTTCACCTGTTCAATAGATGTGGGTGGAGTGTGAACCGGGCGATAGTTTAGTCTATCTACTCCAATTGAAAAAAAAAATAAAATAATAAAGGAAAAGAGTGAAAAGATTGGAAAAGAGAAAACCGGAAACCGCATCCTAAACAGGAAACAAGGGATGAGCCTCTTTACCTGTTCAATAGATGTGGGTGGAGTGTGAACCGGGCGATAGTTTAGTCTATCTACTCCAATTGAAAAAAAAATAAAATAATAAAGGAAAAGAGTGAAAAGATTGGAAAAGAGAAAACCGGAAACCGCATCCTAAACAGTAAACAAGGGATGAGCCTCTTCACCTGTTCAATAGATGTGGGTGGAGTGTGAACCGGGCGATAGTTTAGTCTATCTACTCCAATTGAAAAAAAAAAATAAAATAATAAAGGAAAAGAGTGAAAAGATTGGAAAAGAGAAAACCGGAAACCGCATCCTAAACAGGAAACAAGGGATGAGCCTCTTCACCTGTTCAATAGATGTGGGTGGAGTGTGAACCGGGCGATAGTTTAGTCTATCTACTCCAATTGAAAAAAAAAAATAAAATAATAAAGGAAAAGAGTGAAAAGATTGGAAAAGAGAAAACCGGAAACCGCATCCTAAACAGGAAACAAGGGATGAGCCTCTTCACCTGTTCAATAGATGTGGGTGGAGTGTGAACCGGGCGATAGTTTAATCTATCTACTCCAATTAGTTTAATCTATCTACTCGGGAACCCCTTCCTAAACTAGAAACAAGGCGATCAACTCTACTCCTGTCCAAAAGAAGGGGGTGGAGTGTGAGACCTGGCGATAGAAGGTACTATCTACTCCAATTAAAAAAAATAAATATGTGACTGAAGTTAATGAAGTTTTAACTTAGTATAAGTCAAACCTAAATTTCATAATTAAGAACAATTTACACAAAAATTAGGCAGAAAAGATAAGAACCGAAAAAGAATAAAATAAAATAAAAAATACAAGTAAAAATAAGTAAATAAATAATTCAAAAAATAATAAAAAATAAGATCACACTGGCTAAACTCACCAAGTTGCAGGCTTG
This sequence comes from Ascarosepion bandense, assembly GCA_037127315.1. NCBI lineage: Eukaryota > Metazoa > Mollusca > Cephalopoda > Sepiida > Sepiidae > Ascarosepion > Ascarosepion bandense. The sequence continues at coordinate 331,619 of JBBBDQ010001409.1, read as the reverse complement.
CTGACAGAAAAAGTTAAGAAAATTTCAAAAATTATCTTCATTCTGTTTCTTCTATACAGTTCTGGAGAGTTCTGGAGAGATTAAGTTACCTTAAGCAAGCAGTAACAGACAGTAGTGTGATGGAGGGGGGAATCACCTCCAAGCCATGTGTCCAGTTAGCAAGGGAATGACAGAGAACAATAACAAAAAAAAAACATGGCCGGTCTTAGAATTCCTACATATAACCAAAACCCTAATATACCAAACCTAAATTTCATAATTAAGAACAATTTACACAAAAATTAGGCAGAAAAGATAAGAACCGAAAAAGAATAAAATAAAATAAAAAATACAAGTAAAAATAAGTAAATAAATAATTCAAAAAATAATAAAAAATAAGATCACACTGGCTAAACTCACCAAGTTGCAGGCTTGCTGACAGAAAAAAGTTAAGAAAATTTCAAAAATTATCTTCATTCTGTTTCTTCTATACAGTTCTGGAGAGTTCTGGAGAGATTAAGTTACCTTAAGCAAGCAGTAACAGACAGTAGTGTGATGGAGGGGGGGAATCACCTCCAAGCCATGTGTCCAGTTAGCAAGGGAATGACAGAGAACAATAAAAAAAAAAAACAAAAAAAAAACATGGCCGGTCTTAGAATTCCTACATATAACCAAAACCCTAATATACCAAACCTAAATTTCATAATTAAGAACAATTTACACAAAAATTAGGCAGAAAAGATAAGAACCGAAAAAGAATAAAATAAAATAAAAAATACAAGTAAAAATAAGTAAATAAATAATTCAAAAAATAATAAAAAATAAGATCACACTGGCTAAACTCACCAAGTTGCAGGCTTGCTGACAGAAAAAAGTTAAGAAAATTTCAAAAATTATCTTCATTCTGTTTCTTCTATACAGTTCTGGAGAGATTAAGTTACCTTAAGCAAGCAGTAACAGACAGTAGTGTGATGGAGGGGGGAATCACCTCCAAGCCATGTGTCCAGTTAGCAAGGGAATGACAGAGAACAATAAAAAAAAACAAAAAAAAAAATGGCCGGTCTTAGAATTCCTACATATAACCAAAACCCTAATATACCAAACCTAAATTTCATAATTAAGAACAATTTACACAAAAATTAGGCAGAAAAGATAAGAACCGAAAAAGAATAAAATAAAATAAAAAATACAAGTAAAAATAAGTAAATAAATAATTCAAAAAATAATAAAAAATAAGATCACACTGGCTAAACTCACCAAGTTGCAGGCTTGCTGACAGAAAAAAGTTAAGAAAATTTCAAAAATTATCTTCATTCTGTTTCTTCTATACAGTTCTGGAGAGTTCTGGAGAGATTAAGTTACCTTAAGCAAGCAGTAACAGACAGTAGTGTGATGGAGGGGGGGAATCACCTCCAAGCCATGTGTCCAGTTAGCAAGGGAATGACAGAGAACAATAAAAAAAAAACATGGCCGGTCTTAGAATTCCTACATATAACCAAAACCCTAATATACCAAACCTAAATTTCATAATTAAGAACAATTTACACAAAAATTAGGCAGAAAAGATAAGAACCGAAAAAGAATAAAATAAAATAAAAAATACAAGTAAAAATAAGTAAATAAATAATTCAAAAAATAATAAAAAATAAGATCACACTGGCTAAACTCACCAAGTTGCAGGCTTGCTGACAGAAAAAAGTTAAGAAAATTTCAAAAATTATCTTCATTCTGTTTCTTCTATACAGTTCTGGAGAGATTAAGTTACCTTAAGCAAGCAGTAACAGACAGTAGTGTGATGGAGGGGGGAATCACCTCCAAGCCATGTGTCCAGTTAGCAAGGGATACTAAAATGATCATATTTTATTAATAAAACAGGACGCCAAAGTATCCTTTTTGAAATCATTTCACCCCAAGCAAGGTGCTACTGCCACTGATGTGCAAAGTGATACATAAGAGAGTTAAAGTGTTAGGCGGTGGGAGAGTGTAGACAAAGATGAACCAGCTACCGGAAGTGAAAGAGAAAGGACAAGAGAAGGATGTGAACACAGGAGTGAAGACAGTTACGAAGGCAGAGAGAAAGAAAAAGAACAAGATACACGGGCTGATATGGAAAGGGCTGGAGTTACATAAGTGAGTTGAAGTATTAGGCAGGAGGAGAGTGAAGACAAAGACGAACCAGCTACAGGGGGCGAAAGAGAAATGGCAAGAGAAGGATGTGAACACAGGAGTGAAGACAGTCACGAAGGTAGAGAGAAAGAAAAAGAACAAGATACACGGGGTGATGTAGAAAGGACTGGAGACAAATGGATAAGAGATGGGAATTGACTTTGCTTTTAAATTCCTGGTGGCTGTAGCCGTCAAAAACGCAAGTATATGGAAGGGAATTCCACAGGCTGGTAGCGCGAGAAAAGAAGTTGATAGAGTAGAATTGTCGCCTGCATTTGGTTGTTCTAACTGTACAAGGGTGGGACCTTGGTGCCAGTCTGGTTGCCTAAGTAAGTTCTTGTGGAGGGGGCACCAATGGCCTAAGTTCGTCAGAACAGAAGCCAAGAAATTATTTATTGAAGAGACAGAGGGAAGCCACATACCGCCTGTGAGTAAGTGGCTGATGTCGAACTCCCAGGACGGGACCAATCACATTACATATTCTCCTTCAATGTCTGTCGAAAACACTGAGACGAACAGCTGGGGCCTCTGACCAGGTATGACAACAGTATTCCATACACGGTCGGATGGTTGATTTGTATATGTGCAAGATGGATTCAGGCGGAAAAAACTTCCCGGCTCACACAGTGGCCTAACCTTCCTAGCAGTGTATTTAGCTATTGATTCAATGTAATGATTCCACTTGAAGTTGGAAGATAGGCAAAGGCCTAGGAAGCGCAGTGTATCGCTTTCAGGGAGACTTGCTTTGTCCAAGCTTATGGGTGGCACGAGAAAGTGCCTGTGATGGTTGACAGATAGGAGTTTCGTTTTAGAAGCATTGAAATTTACGAGCCACTTCTTATCCCAGTCCACCACTGAGTGAAAATCCTTCTCCAGATTAACAGCGAGGTTATATTTGTTCCCCTCGACAGATTGTTCAGTTTTCCTTTATAAATATCATATTGCTCTGGATAACAGTCATTAAGCTAGCTATTCAGATATATTGTTTAATATTTTATATTAAATAGATCTTTTTGAATTATCCTCGCCGTTCACTGATATGACATCATTAACTAAATCCACTGCTAAAATAGCTAAATCCACTGTTAAGGAGATTGGATCACTGTGTCGGGCCAGGCGGTATTTTCCACCTGAAACCGTCTTGCACATATACAAATTAACCATCCGTCCGTGCATGGAATCCTGCTGTTATATATGGTCAAGCGCCCCTGCTGTTCATCTCAGTGTTCTCGACAGGCTCCAAAGGAGAATCTGTAATGGGATAGTTCCCGACTTGGCGGCCCTACTCCAGCCACGCTCGCACCGGCGGGATGTGACTTCCTTCTGTCTCTTCCACAAACATTTTCATGACTTCTGCACCGACGAACTTAAATCACTGGTGCCCCCGCAACGAGAATTCACTCGTGCGACCAGACTGGCAAAAAGGTCCGACCCATTTACAATTAAATCCACCAAATGCAGCCGGCATTTCTACTCCATCAGCTTCCTTTCTCGCACTCTCCACTCGTGGGACTCCCTTCCGTATACTTGCTTTCCTGACAGCTGAAACCTCCAGAAATTTAAAAACAATGTCAGCAGCATGGTTATGTTTGTCCGCATCGCCAGATTTCTTACTGCGTTTAAGATTTTAGGCGCCTTTTAACCGACATTTATACACTGATGTCAAGTACACATGACGCATTGTATATAGGCATTGGTTAGTTCCAGTGACTTGACCTAAAGAGTAGTGAGTTCAATACCTGGCTACAGCAGTGGTGAACAAATAACTTAGAGAGTTGAATTAAAGAGATATGACTACACGACATCCTGAAGTAGCATCGAACGTGGAACAAGGACAATCTATCCTAGTCTTCGAAATAAAGGTTCGTTTGAAAATTCCTAGCATCTGAAAAAGGTCGGAGCGTACAATGGTCCAAAACGTCGCAAACATGGCAATAAAAATAAAGACAACAGTCCGAACAATGTAAATAATATAAACAAAGAGACAATATAGCGAAATAATGAAAGATAAATCAATTCAAGAGTTAATTTTAGAGATATTTTTGTAAGAATTATGAAACTAAATATTTTTCTGTGTGATTGTACGTTTTCCTGAACAATAATATGGTAAATGCTTGCGTCTCAAAATCGATTGCTTCTTCCATGTCGAGTAATGTGAACTTTGAACTTTGAATTCCCGCTGACAAGGAAGTCGTCATATTTCAGATCTTTTGGCCATCAGGCGTTCCCATAGCTCGAGAATGTCACGATTAGATTTAAAATTTCAACCATTTTTTTTTAAATAGAAGTTGATCTTTGTTAAGTTGGAGTTGATCATTTTTAATTTGAAGTAGATTTTTTTTCAATCTGAAGTTGATCTTTTTAATTTGAAATTGATCATTTTTAATTCGAAGTTTCAAATTGATGTTTAGCTTTTTTTAAAAATTTGATGGTGAAATGATGTCAATCTTCCAATACATTAATCTTGCATCAACTTCGTTTAAGCTGACTATGAGTCAATACACGGCGTCAATTACAACACTGTCATATGCTAGTAGCCAGACGCAGTAAGAAAATAATCACCACTCATCTCCCATCACGCTTGTAACCATCCACCAAAATACAAGAAACAATTTGCAATCTTAAAGCAGAATAATTTAAATAAACCTTCTACTGGGAGTGGCTACTATATTATACCAGATATCTAAACTTATTTATAAATGGAACTTTGTCTGTGTGTGTGTGTGTGTCTGTGTGTGTGTGTCCGAATATAGACTCCGAAACGGCTGAACCGATTTTGTTTTTACTATAAGAGTCTGCGAGTGTTCTTAGCTAGATTTTGTGTCGAGGTACCCCCGATAAATATCGAAAATCGATAATAAAAAAAATCTGGTTATAGAAGGAGTGGTCCAATTTTAATCAAATTTGATGCACTCATAGACAAAGACATAAGAAATAACATTCAGAAGTTTCAAGGTTGCAGTTCTTACAATAGTGCAGAAAATCGATAATATATATATATATATATATATATAAAAGCTTTCATTACACCCGAGCAACGCCGGGCTATACTGCTAGTATCTATATAATTTTGATTATCACTAAATGCTAATTTATTATTGCCTTGTGCCAAACTATTCTGTGTAGGATACCTACTCAAATACAGTGAAATGAAAGGCATTCTAACTGATATTTTACTAGATTTCTCTAAGTAGTTGTGTCTTTTGAAAGAATGGGTGTTGTTCAATTCGAAGAATGTAAAATCTATAACTCGATCAGTTTTTACACGCTTAAGAAAAGCTCTACATCTTTTATTAATTCATTTCGTCTCAGTGGTAGAATCTCTGAAAACTGTCAAAGTGGGGTCAACAGAAAGGTTCGAAGCCATTTCCCATAATGCACACATTAAACCGAGTTTTTACTGCAACACTAAAATATACCTTTATGGGGAGGTGTCAGTGTTTTTACCACTTAAGTGTTTTCTCTGTACGAGTTGGAGCGGGTTTAGTGATATTACTTAAGTTTAGCTTTGTTTGGTATCAGTAAAGAAATACGGCATTTTAAGAGTGAATATAACCAACGAGAAACGAAGTAACAAAAGAGACGATTCAATTTATTTTTCACATTTCTCTGCTATCTTCGTAAAATTATTATCAATCAATACACTTCCGTATCTGAAAAGTTTGAACACTTAACCCGGGTACTGTCTCCGTTATTATTGTACTGCGCTAACAGCGAAAAAAAGGTGATAAGATACAATCTGTCCTGTTGTTTAATCCATAGCTAGAGAGAGAAGAGACGGATTGATACCTTTCTCAAGGGTATTTATACGTAAATGAATGCAACGAATTCAATTGAAATTCAAATTCAGCTCTTTGCGAGACAATATCTATTGTACCACAAAACACAAATCAAATATGTATTTGTTGTAAAAAAACGTTTTTCGTGAATCTTTTAGTGTTTCTTTTCTCGTTGGCTGCATGGTGATGTAAATAAAAAATTGTGTATTTAGCAAAACGTTTCGTTAAAAATGACACTCAAGATACTGTGGTTAGCATATACGAGCAGTATAGCCCGGCGTTGCTCGGATGTAATGAAAGCTTTAAAACTAAACCATGGACCTGAAGCTCAGATTCTTTGGACGTTGGCACGAAAGACTAAAAAGCAATAGTTGTTTCCAGTTAAAGCGAAACCGTAGACTGAAAGAAAAATGAATGGATGTTAGTCAAATTTTGATTTCCTCGTTTCGATATAAAGTAAGTTTTTTCGTCGTAAACTGAATGTTGAAGGCTAAATAAGTCCTCTGAGTAAATGCTATCATGGATGAAATTAAGAACTACAATTATACCAACTTAGAGTTAAACCAGAAGCGAAAACTAAAATAAAAGGGCTGAAAAAATGCAGACATACAGGCAGATAAACAGACACACACACAAACATCTTCCCTTTTATATATATGCTAGCCCGGCGTTGCTCGGATGTAATGAAAGCTTTAAAACTAATCCATGGTCCTGTAGCTAAGACACTTTGGTCGTTGGCACGAAAGACTAAAAAGCGATAGTTGTTTCCAGTTAAAGCTAAACCATAGACTGAAAGAAAAATGAATGGATGGAAGTCAAATTTTGATTTCCTGGTATCGATATCAAATAAGTTCTTTTCGTCGTTAATTGAATTTTGAAGGCTAAATAAGTCCTCTGAGTAAATGGTATCATAGCTGAGATTAAGAACTACAATTATATCTACTTGGAACGAAACCCGAAGCAAGATGTAAAATAAAAGGGCTGAAAAAATACAGACTTACAGGCAGATAAACAGACACACACACACACAAACATCTTGCCTTATATATATATATATATATATATATATATATATATATTATCGATTTTCTTCACTATTGTAAGAACTGCAACCTTGAAACTTCTGAATATCGTTTCTTATATCTTTGTCTATGAGTGTATCAAATTTGATTAAAATCGGACCACTCCTCCTATAACCCGATTTTTTCGATTATCAATTTTCGATATTTATCGGGGGTACATCGACACAAAATCTAGCTAAGAACACTCGCAGATGCTTATAGTAGAACTATGTAAATTTTCAAGAAAATCGGTTCAGCCGTTTCGGAGTCTCTAGGTAACGGACACACACACACAGACAAATATCCATTTATAAATAACTTTAGATATATATTCTTTAATTTTTTCATCCAAGCAACGCGGTACCGCCACTGATACACTGGGGGCTACATAAGAGAGTAAAAGTTTAGACAGGACGTGATTGAAGAGAAAGACGAACTAGTTAGGAGGGAGTCATAGAAAGTGAAAAGAGAAGGATGGGAACACACGAGTGAAGACAGCTGTGAAGGTAGAGAGAAAGGAAAAGAACAAAATATACGGGTGATGTAGAAAAAATGGAGTTAAGTAGAAAATAAATGGCAATTGGCATTGCATTTAAATTCCCGGAGGCTGTAGCCGTCAGGAAATTGAAGTATATTAAAGTGAGTTACACAGGCGGAAAGTGCGAGAAAAGAAGCTCCTGGAGTAGAATTACCGCATGCATTTGGTTGATTTAACTGTAAAAGGGGGCGACCTTGTTGCCAGTCTGGTTCCACGAGTAAATTCTTGTAGAGAGGGCACCAATGACCTAGGCTCGTCAGAGCAGAAGCCAATTTTTGTAAATTATAACGGATCCAGAAAGCAAATGACCAAAACTGGTCTTTGTGCATCTGGCTCCACGCAGAAATTTCGGAGGTAAACCAAAAATAAATAAGTATCAAATTTTTTTACGGACCTGTAGCGGAACTCTGGATCCTGATTGGTCATCAAAATTCAAAATACATTTTTCCATAACTAAAGAAAACAATCGTTTCTGATCCATCCCCACATGACTTTTCAATATTCAAGGATGGTCTCCAACCGGTCACAGAGGTAATTTCAGAGGAGGCGGTTTGCTGACGCACATCAAAGATGTAACTCTCAGCTTCAACATTTGTTTCTTTCTCCTTATCTATTTCAACAATTACTGCTACTCTACTCATATCTTCTTACTAAGGTTTATAATTGAACATTAATTTCTACAATTATTGTTATTCCTTCTTTTAATAAATTTTAATTATTCCACCCTTTTACACTAATCCACACATTCCAACTACCGACAACAAACCTTCTAATGAAAGCCCTTCTAACGAATAATATTCAACATAAATCCTGTAAGCTGTAGGGAGTTCGGTTAAGTCTGTCACAAGGCCGAACAAAAGAAACATTAACCAGCTCCCTCACTTCACCGTAAGAGTAATTTCCAATCCAGCAAATGCACAATCGGGCCTCAAATGCCGTTGTGTGTCGCACTATAAACAAGTGAATACGTCTGAATTTAGACAATCCCAAAAAAGATATCACGAATTTAAAAAATTCCAGATCAAGCATCACAAGAACATAAGTATGTAACGAATGATATACTAAAATGCGTGGTCTTATACTAATTTTATAGGGTAAATATTAACACGGATCATAAAAGCAGACATTGTAGATTTGAACATTTATTAATAATCGGACAAAGTACTCGTGAACTTATATAATCTATACTGTGAATTAATTTACATTATGTTTTGAATTGAAACAAAATATTTTTTTTATTAAAAATTTTACAGAATGTTTAATGGAGAATATTTTTATAATTCATATATTCTATATTTTTATTGGCCTCGGGTTACGGTTTTTTGCAAAATCACATTTGGTTCCAGGCTAAATGATTCTTAATGAGTGTTGTTCGGAAGTAGGTCAGTTAGAGATTGGAAGGAGGGAAAAGAAAAAGGGAAGGGGACAAAATCAAAGATGGCACAATATGCATGTAGAAGAGGGTGGCATTAAGACAAACAGGAAATAAAAAATTAAATAATGAATAGAAAAAGGAAGATGGAAAGGAAGATGACGAGGAAGAAGAAGAAGAAGAAGAAGAAGAAGAACAACAACAACAACAACAACAACATAATGTAATAGATACCGACTTGGCAGACCGCCTGCAGTCTCTCTCCCACCGGCGAGACGTGGCTTCCTTGTGTCTCTTCTATAAATACTTTCACGGCTTCTGCTCCGATGAACTTAGATCACTGGTGCCCCCTAAATACGAATTTGCACGAGATACTAGATTAGCAACTAGATCCCACCCTTTTACAGTGAAATCGATAAAATGCAGCCGTAACTTCTACTCCAACAGTTTCTTTCCTCGCACTTCCCGACTGTGGAATTCTCTTCCAAACGATTGCTTCCCCGACGGCTACAATCTCCAGGAGTTTAAATGTAAGGTCAATAGACACCTCCTAACACACTAACCTGTTCCCATTCTATCAAACACTCTTCCCATCTGCCCGACCCTCATCCTCGCTATCCTTACTCATCTGTCACCTTTCTCCTGACATTCCCTATGTCTATCCACTCCTTCTCTTTACCTTCCCCTATGTAGCCCCATGCGCAATAGTGGCAGTGGAATGCCTTGCTTGGGGTGAGATGATTAAAAAAAAAAAAAAAAAAACAACAACAACGACCAATTAGAAAACGAAGTACGGCAACATGTATCTGTAGGTGTTTACACAGGGTACGTAAATTGGCGATATATATGACAACATCTGCTGTGTCATCACTTAAAGAAGTTGATACGGAAGGGGAGGATGAAAAAAGGAAAGAATAAATGAAGAGAGTGTGTGAGAGAAATAAGATGAAAAAGAAGAGGGAGGGGAGGGAAACAACGATGATAAGAGGAGGATGGTGAGGTGAAGGAGGAGGAGAAGATGGTGAGAATGATGAGAAGAAGGAAAAGAAGGAGAAAAGACGGAGTAGATGAGACGAAAAAGAAAAAGAAGAAGAAGAGGAGGAAGGAGGAGGATAGTGAGGAGAATAAGATGATGAAGAAGGGGTGGAGGACATGAGGAGAATAGTCAAAAGTAAGAGGAGTGTATGAGGCGGGTGAGAGGAGGAGGAGGAGGAGGGTGAGGAGAAGAAGAAGAAGAAGAAGAAGAAGAAGAAGAAGAAGAAGAAGAAGAAAGAGGAGTAGGAGAAGAAGGAGAAGGCTGAGGAATGATTAGAAGAAGAACAATGGGATGAGAAAAATGTTTAAGAAAAGATGATGAAGGAAAAGAAAGACGAGGAGGAAGAGAATAAAACGGTGGAGGAGTAAGAGGAGTAGAAGGAGAAGGAGGGAATGAAGAGTATGATAAGAAGAAGAAGAAATAGACGAAGAAAAAGAAGGTGGATTAGAGAGGATGGTGAGAAGAAGAAGAAGAAAACGGAGAGATATATAGTTAATGACAAATGAACGAACGCAAAAAGAAGGCGGAGGAGGATTTAGTTTTGTTTGGTCTGGTTTAGTTTGAGATTAACAACCCATCAACCATTCTTCTTCTATGTGCCCTGTCCTCTCAGGATGTAGACGATCATGGCTTTCCACGTCTCCTGATCCCTGGTGGTTCTTAGGACGCCTTCTCCTATTACACCATGCAACCCACGTTCTGTCAACCACTAGCTCAAGCCCATAAATCTAGAATATATAATAATATAGAAACTAGCTTGGGCACAAAATGAGGGATCAGTTTATATACTGATTATAATATATAATTGATCCCCCATTTTATACCCACATTATAATTTCTTACAAACAGTTGGCATATATATTCTTCTTCTATGTGCCCTGTCCTCTCAGGGCGTAAACGATCATGGTTTTCCACGTCTCCCTATCCCTGGTGGCTCTTAGTATGCTTTTTCCTGTTACACCTCGCAACTCTAGTTCCGTCATCCACCTGAAAATGCCCCTCATATATGTTATCCGCTGTCTTCCTCTGTCTCTTTTTCCCTCTATCTGGCCTGTTAGTATAAGGTTCTCCAAGCCCTCTATCCTCATTGCATGTCCCCGGAACTTCAGTTGTCTCTTCCTGATGCACAGTATTAATTTCCTTTTTGTTGCCATTCTTTCCAACACCTCATCATTGCTCACATGATATCCGCAGCATCCTTCTGTAGAAACACTTTTCAGCTGCTTTAATTTTTTTCTTCATCTTCGATGATATTGTCCAGCATTCACTGCCGTATTGGAGAACTGATATCACAAAACAATAGCAGCATTCTCATGTTTGTTTCTAGTGAAGTTTTCCTGTGTCTTAATACTTTACTCAGCTTCTAGAACGCGTCCTTCGCCATGCCAATTCGCCTTCGGATCTCTCTGTTGAACATTCCATCTCCTGTTATAACACTTCCTAGTTATTTAAATCTTTGTACCTGCTTGATTCTAGTATTCCCCACCTTTATTTAACATTTTGGGTTGCTCTTTTTGCTGATGACCATGCATTCGTTATGGTCATTCAAGGTTCAGCTTTTGTATTTTGGGATCATATTTGTTTTGAAGTTGTTGCATGCATTAGAGTGGTTGTACACATTAGATTGTATACATTTTTATTTTAATCAAATTTTATTGTATAGTCCTATTTTCTTTAAATATGCCATTAAATAGTCTATCTTTGTGTGTTCAAATAGTTCTTTTTTTGTTTTGTTTTGTTTTTTTATTGTAATACTTTTTTTGTACCGGTGAAAATTCAGCGCAGTCCATCATGAAGTGTCTTACAGTGTAAGGGGCTCTTTTTCAAGTTGGAATAGATGAGTTATTTTAGTCTGTCCAGTACAGAGTCGAGAAAGGATAACTTCCTCCCTTCGTGATTCCCTATAACCCTGTATCCATTCACCTAGAGTGGGTTTTATTGTTAGTAATTTACTTAGATCGCAGTTGTTCCAGTGGCTTTGCCATTTATGTTGGATATATGATTGCATTTTTACTTTTAAATCTGTGTATGGGATCTTATATGTTTGGTCAATGGGCTCTTTATATGCATTTTTGGCGGCTGTGTCAACGAATATTAATGCTGTGAATACATAATTTTGCTAGATGGTTTAGGAAAAGCTTACTGGCCTCCTTGGTTTCTGTCTTTTTACAGTTGAAGGTTTATCCTATTCTCTGGCTTTCCTTTACTACCTTGTCTTGGAGGTTACGTATTTCTTTTGCTTATCACTGTCAGTCTTTTGGTTTTGTTTGGTTTGAGTTTAACGACCCATCAACCATTTATGGTCGTTTAAGGGTCAGCTTTTGTATTTTGGGATCACATTTGTTTTGAAGTTGTTGCACGCATTAGAATGGTTGTACACATTAGATTGTATACATTTTTATTTTTAATTTTTTCGCCGAAATTATGAAAGGGTTCTCAGGAGAGGAATAGTTGTTTGGTTTGATTTGAGTTTAATGATCTATCAACCATTATGGTCATTTAAGGGTCAGCTTCTGTATTTTGGGATCACATCAGATTGTATACATTTTTATTTTAATTCAATTTTATTGTCCTATTTTCTTTAAATATACCATTAAATGGTCTATCTTGGTGCGTTCAAATAGTTCTTTTATTGTTTTTGTGTTGTAATATTTGTTTTGTATAGATGAAAATTCAGCGCAGTCCATCATGAAGTGTCTTACAGTGTAAGGGGCATGACAAGCTGTGCACCATGGCGGTTCCTTTTTTTTTTCCAGTATGAATAGATGAGTTATTTTAGTATGTCCAATACAGAGTCGAGAAAGGATAACTTCTTCCCTTCGTGATTCCCTGTCACCCTGTATCACTTCACCTAGAGTGAGAGGAAAAGGAGAAGAAAATTAGAGAAACAGGTAAATAAAAAAATAAATGAATGTACAAAATAATAAGAAAAGAAAAGGAAAAACAGGATCAGTCAGTTAAGTGCCATATGTGATACATGCTTTGGACGATCATGTCTTGAAAGAGACATGACTGACTGGGCAGAAGATTATCCCGCAGTAGGTTGCCATTGATTTCTGTGGTAGCCTGATTGCCAGCCTAGGCTACAGAACCCAATCTGTCCTGTTATTTAACCCATAACTAGAGGAGGAAGAGATGTATTATATTATTAAGTAGTAATTAGTGGGGGATCACTCTATAGCTTTATAACAATAGAAAAATGATCCCCCACATTATGCTCAGTAGAATTTTTAATTTTGTTTCCAACTATTATATTCAGTCAGTCACTTAAGTGCCATATGTGATACACGCATTGGACGATCATGTCTTGAAAGAGACATGACTGACTGGGCAGAAGATTATCCCGCAGTAGGTTGCCATTGATTTCTGTGGTAGACTGATTGCCAGCCAGGGCAATAAAAACCAATCTGTCTTGTTATTTGACTTATAGCTAGAGGGGGAAGAGATATATTATTAAGTAATAATAAGGGGGATAAGTTAATTACTTCATAGCAATAGAAAACTGAACCCCAACATTATGCCCAGTAGAAGCCTTAATTACGTTTTCTACTAATATATTCAGTCAGTTAAGGGTCATACGTTATACACGCATAGGCGATCGTGTGACACTATCTCCCGCGGGTATATCTTCTTTTGTTTGGTTTAATACAACGGAGAGAGAGAGAAATTAATATTAGTGGTATTATTAGTTGTGCTTTATTGTAATTCGCGATGTGAGCTTATGTAAAAATTATATATATATATATATATTTTAATCATATTACCCCGGGCAAGGCGGTATGGCCAATGGTGTGCAGGGGGCTACATAAGAGTGAAAAGATTGGAAAAGAGAAATCCGGAAAACACATCTTATACAGGGAACAAGGGATGAGCATCTACACCTGTTCAATAGACATGGGTGGAGTGTGAACCGGGCGATAGTTCAGTGTATCTACTCCAATTGAAGAAAAAAAAATAAACAGAAAGGAAAGGTGAAAAGATTGGAAAAGAGAAAGTTGGAAACCACATCCTAAACAGGGAACAAGGGATGAGCCTCTACACCTGTTCAATAGACGTGGGTGGAGTGTGAACCGGGCGATAGTTCAGTCTATCTACTCCAATTGAAAAAAAAAAGAAAAGTGAAAAGTGAAAAGTTTGGAAAAGAGAAAGCCGGAAACCACGACCGAAGTCGAAGGAAAGTGTACCGGAAACCTCCACACCTGCTCAATAGAAGGGGGTGGAGTATAAAACCGAGTGATAGTGGGTACTATCTACTCCAATAATAATAATAATAATAATAATAAAAAATTAAGTTTTAACTTAGTATAAGTCGAAACGAGATTTAAAATTATTTACAATAGCAAAATAATTAAAAAATGTTAAAATATTCATACAAATTAAAGACAAAAATTAATCAGACAAAAAATAAAAATCGCAAATCAACATACCAAGAAGGTAAGACAGACTGAAAAAGTTGAGCAGAAATACCGAAGTAGGGTTCCGTTCTGTAATTTTGCCAGAAAACCTTCGTAGTGGCCCGCAATCTTGGGTTAGTTGAAATCGAGAGAGAGAGAAAGAAAGAATGACCGATGCTACAGCACCTCTTCCCTTATACTTGTAAAATCCGGAGAATAGAAAAATTAGCTAACAAATGGGAAAGAAAGAGAGAAATATAATTATTTTCATTGCTTAAAAGCTTTGAGTCGGCCGAATCCCCAGACAGGATTGGGGATGGTTAGAAAAATCCGGACTCGGTGAGAAAAATCAGTAGTTGTTAAGGAGAGAGTTGGAGTGTTTCTGGAATTGCAGTCGAAATGTAACGACTGTGGAAAAAGGTTCCCAACTGAGGAGCCATGACCCATGGCTGGTCGCCTACCATAGAACTTATGGCTAAAGAGTTAATGTCAAATGAAGCCTGCCGGAGATTATCTTCAACAGTTAATGTCGAATGAAGCTTGCCGCCGATTAACTTAAAGAGTTAATGTTGAATAACGCGCCTCCGATACGAATGCCGAAAGAACGTTATTGTTTTAAAACTTATTTGGAAGAATTAAAAATTCTGATTATTCTCGACAAAAAGCCTATGAAGATAATCTTTAGAGTTGAGTTGGGAGAGAGCTTCCAGGCGACAAGGATAAACAAACCCCCACACAGCCGCCGTCACATCGCTGTCATTACCCGCTTCTGATTCGGCAAAATCCCGCCAAGTTCCGTTAACGACCCGAAAGAACTTTGTTATTTTTAACGTTACCTAGAGAATGAACAGCTTCAATCTTAGAGAGTACGTGAAAAGATTTTAACGAGAATTTGAAGAGTCTTCTTCTTCTTCTTCTTCTTCTTCTTCTTCTTCTTCTTCTATGTGCCCTGTCCCTTCAGGACGTAGGCGATCATGGTTCTCCACGTCTCCCTATCCCTTGTGGCTCTTAGTATGTTTGCTCCTGTTGCTCCTGGCAACCCCCGTTCCGTCATCCATCTGATCAGGCCCTGCAAATATGTTATCCGCTGCCTTCCTCTGTCTCTCCTTCCTTCTATCTGTCCAGTCAGTATGAGGTTCTCCAGGCTCTCCTTCCTCATTACGTGTCCCAGGAACTTCAGTTGTCTCTTCCTGATGCTCAGCATCAATTTCCTTTTTGTTGTCATTCTTTCCAACACCTCATCGTTGCTTGCATGCTCAGTCCACGATATCCGTAGCATCCTTCTGTAGAACCACATTTCGACCGCTTCCAGTTTTGTCCTCATTTTCGATGATATTGTCCAGCATTCACTGCCGTAATGAAGAACTGACATCACGTAGCAGTCTAGCACTCTTTTCTTCTTTTCTATTGAGATTTTCCTCTATGTTAGTATTTTGCTCATCTTCGGGAACGCGTCCTTTGCCATGCCAATTTGCCTTCGGATCTCAGTGTCGCACTTTCCCTCTTCTGTTAGAACACTTCCTAGGTACATAAATATTTGTACTTTCTTGATTCTGTTATACTCCACCTGTATTTGGCATTTTGGGTTGTATCTTTTGCTGATGACCATGCACTCGGTTTTCTTAAAGTTTATTTGTAGTCCCTTCTTGTCACTCTCCACTGCTACTTTCTGTATTAGGTCTTGTAGTTTCTTTTCCGTGTCCGCAATCAGCACTGTATCGTCCGCAGACATTATGTTGTTCAGGTTGTGGTCTCCAATAACAAATCCTGGCGTGTCATCTAGGGCTCTCAAAATATTCTCGCTGTATAGGTTGAACAAATCCGGTGAAAAGACACATACTTGTCTTACGCCTTTTTCTATCTTTGTGTATCTACTGAGGTCGTTACCTGTCCGTATGCAGACCGTTTGCTGCCAGTAGAGATTCTTGATTATTCTCATGTCTTTCCCGAAAATGTCGAGGTTGCCTAGCATTTCCATCAATTCTTTGTGTCGTATTTTGTCGAATGCTTTCGCGTAGTCAATGAAGCATAAGTACAAGTCTTTCATCATTTGTAATGCCCTTTCAGAGAGCATCCTAATCATGAATATGGCGTTCCTTGTTCCAGTGTCTTTGACGAACCCGCACTGTTCCTGCCCTATCTCAGGCATGATTCTGCTTCTCGCTCTATTCATCAGGATTATGACAATCAGTTTTGTAATGTGGCTAATTAAGCTGATAGTTCTGTGTAGTTCGCACTCGTTTGCACCAGGTTTCTTCGGCAGCGCTATAAAGGTCGACTTGCATAGGTCGTCTGATATTATTCCGCTGCTATAAATTTCGTTTATTATGTCGGTAATCTTTTCTATGCCATATTCTTCTAAGGCTGTCAGCAGCTCTATCACTATGCCATCTGAACCAGCTGCTTTGTTTCTGTTCATTTTAGCCATTGCAGCTTCCACTTCGGATTTTAGTATTTCCGGTCCATCCATCTCCTTGTGTATTCTCGGTTGTTCTCTCTTGTCGCAAAAGAGATCCTTTATGTATTCTTCCCATCGCTGGAGTATTTCCTCTTTCTCTAATATGATTGTCCCTTCCTTGGATTTTATGCATCCTGTTGAGGAGCAGGTTTTTTGTCCTGTCAGTTCTCTTATCTCTTTATGCATTTCTGCTTTGTTGTTCCTGCTCAGTCTCTCTACTTCTGCACATTTGTTGTTGAGCCATTCCTCTTTGGTTTGTCTGCATTTGTTCTTTATCTCCCTGTGAAGTTTTTTGTACTCTGCTCCGTGTCTTGGCGTTATTTTTTGTCTCCTTTGCATCATGTGGAGGATCTCTTCGGTCATCCACTCGTTTTTTTTCTGCGTCTGATTTCCTTTGGGGCTATGTTGTTCGCTGTGGTTACCATCGCTTCTTTTATTGAATCCCATTTTGTGTACCCTTTTCCAATTTGTTCTACATATTTCTTTCTCACGCTGTTATTGTATTCTTACTGCAGGGTGAGATCTTCCTCTAGAGTGTCGTATTGCAGCCTTGGTGATGTGCTGGGCTTCTTCAGTCTTCTGAGTTTCACTTTTAGTTTGCAGATGACTGGGACGTGGTCACTTCCGAAGTTGGCACCTGAGTATGTTTTGCATTGGACTACTGCCTTCCTAAATCTCTTGTTTATAGTTATATAATCTATTTGGTTCTTCGTGTCGCCTCCTGGACTTCTCCATGTCCATAAACGGTGTTAGTAATAACCTGGTCATTGGCTGAACACCATTGGATCCATTTTTCTCCTCTTTCGTTGCGCTCTCCTAGTC
Source organism: Ascarosepion bandense (assembly GCA_037127315.1). Lineage (NCBI taxonomy): Eukaryota > Metazoa > Mollusca > Cephalopoda > Sepiida > Sepiidae > Ascarosepion > Ascarosepion bandense. The sequence continues at coordinate 314,014 of JBBBDQ010001409.1, read as the reverse complement.
CGAAGTTGCCGTTCGTGTCTCCTTCTCTATCTTTACCTACCTTTGCATTTAAGTCCCCCATTATTATCCTAATTTCTTGGCTTTTGCACTGAGCCTTGGCACTGTCCAGTATTGAATAGAAAGATTCTATTTCGTCCTCCGAGCTTTGAGTTGTCGACGCATAAACGACTATAATAGCTATATTGAAAGGCCTTCCCCGCAGTTTAACCAAGAGGACTCTCTCTGACAGTAGCCAGTATCCAAGTACACATCTCTTCACTTGTTTGTTTAGTATTAAAGCGACCCCTTTTCGTTTTTTTTACCTCCTGCATATCTTATGCTGTGGGTGTCGCGACTGAAATCTCCGTTATTAGGTCATCTTGTTTCACATATGCCTAGGATGTTGATATTCAGTCTGTTCATCTCCTGTTTGACATTCTCTAGTTGTCCACAGTTGAGTGTCCTGACGTTCCATGTTCCTATAGTGAGTTTGTCTTTGATGCGCACAGTTGCAGGGTAACGGTCCACAGACAGACACCTGTTGCTCATGTCGTTCTTTCCCGGGCGAGGGACAAAGTTTGGAGTAAAATGTCCACTTTGTGTTGCTACTTTTACGAATCTTAGAAAAGACATTCTTATTTTGAAGATTGGAAGCTCTGAGATTTTGAAAACGAACTTTGCCTCTCTCCATTGTAAACTGGCATTCCGACAACTGTTTTATCTGCTCCTGTGACTGACAATTGTTTTTTTTTTGTTTTTTTTAAGCCATTCTTCGTAACTCTCCAGGCGTGTTCGACCTTATTTAATTAATTATTTTATTTATTTTTTATTTTATTTTATTTTTTATTTTTTTATTTTTTTTTATTTTTTTTGGTACTGTGTTTATTTTTAACCACAAGTGTACACAAGTGTCCGGCCTGGTTCTGGTGGAAAGACGGCTACTGAATTTGCACAACGCGACTTTCTGATATCAAATCACAACGTGGGCAGTGGTACGTTGTTGCAATAGACGTCTTGAAGACCAGCTTTTGTGACGAAATCATCACGATCAGCAACAGCGACTCGAAAGTGTCAACATAACTGTTACAGTTTCGACATCATCGCAGCGGGATCCGTTCAGGAACCAGCAAGCTACCGAAACAAACTGCCAGCCGGGTGACAGTGTCACAATTGGTGCAGTCACGACCGTCGACGAGAACAAGCGTTACAATTAGCCAGCCGGTCAAGAGTGACACAATCATGTTTCGAAAGTGACATGACTGACTGGGCGCAAGATTATCCCACAGTAAGTTGCCATTGCTTTCTGTTGTAGACTGGTTGGCAGCTAAGGCTATAGACCGAAGTCTGTCCTACTATTTAACCCATAACTGGGGGAAGATACGGATTAGTACATTACCCAAGAATATTTGTGCGTAAGGCTTCTAGACAAAATACAAAGGAGGATCTGTAACGTGGTTGATACTGACTTGGCAGACAGGCTGCAACCACTTTCTCACCGGCATGATGTGGCTTGCCTGTGCCTCTTCTACAAGTACTTTCATGGCTTCTGCTCCGATGAACTTAGATCACTGGTGTCGCCTAAGCACGAATTTACACGAGATACTAGATTAGCAACTAGGTCCCACCCTTTTACATTTAAACAGATAAGATGTAACCGTAAATTCTACACCAACAGCTTCTTTTCTCGCGCCTCCCGCCTGTGGAACTCCCTTCCACAAGTCTGCTTTCCCGACAGTTACAATCTCCAGGTGTTTAAATGTAGGGTCAATAGACACCTCCTATCACACTAACTCCCAATTATTCTCAGAACACTCTCATCTAGCCAACCCTCATTCTCGGTAACCTTACCCGCCTATCACCCACCCTCTGAGATTTCCTATATTTAATCATCCTTTCTCCCCTCTATGTAGCCCCCTGCGCAGTAGTGGCAGTGACATGCCTTGCTCGGGGTGAAACGCTTATAAAAAAAAAAGTGAATATAAGAAGTTCAACTGGAATTCGAACTCGGCACCACGATTTGTCGTCCCGAGTCGATATCCACTGCACCAAAACGCTCACCCAGAATATGGCAATGAAAAGAACGAAGACAATTTTTTTTCTAAATCATTTAATTTCACGCAAGATGGGAACACTACTATCGTGTAGCAGGGTTAGCTGACTCCCATTCCCTAGGAGTTAGAATGAGAGAAAAGTTTGGTTACAGGGGTTATTGAAAAGAAGATAAAAAAATGAACGTGGCAATTGCCACTGCATTTAAATTTTTTAAAGATTGTAGCTATCTGTGAATCAAATAAACGGAATACAGTTCTAGAAGCCGGAATTGCAAGAAGAGAAACTACGAGAGCAGAGGTAGCCGTTATATTTAACTATTTCAACGATGACAATTAAGTAGCAGGCTTAAATTTACAAAATCAGGGCACCAGATAAAACAGTAAATTCAAATCAGTTGAATAAAGGATAAATGAAGATAAAATAAAAGAAGAATGAAAAATAAAGGAAAAATGAGACAGCTACAATCTCCAAGAATTTAAATGCAAAGTCAATAACCATTTCCTATTTCGCTAACCTGCATTCTCTCTCTCATACTCCTTTCACCGTCCACTCAACTCTCATCAGTATTCACATCCTTCTCTTGTCTACTTCTTGACACCCCCTATAACCTGTCACTCTTTCTCATAATTTGCTCCAATCTAATCCCCTGCAAAACAGTGGCAGTAAAATGCCTTGTTTGGGGCGATATCATTATAAAAAAACAAATTCTATACTATTATAATGTGGGTATAAAGTGGGGGATCAATTCTACATTACAATGAATATATAAATTCATCCACCACTTTATGGCAGCAATTATCTTTCTCTCACTCACTTCCTGACACCCCCTATATATAAACTGTCACTCTTTATCATAAATTTTCTCCTATGTAACTCTCTGCACACCAGTGGCAGCAAAATGCGTTGATTGGGGTGGTATAATTAATAAAAAAAGTCAACTTCTATCTCACTAACCTGCATCCTCTCTCTCATGCTCCTGTCTCCGTCCACTTCACTCTCATCTTTCTCTTACTCACTTCCTGACACCCCCTACATAACCTGTCACTCTTTCTCATAACTTTCCTCTTATTTAACCCCCTGCACAGCAGTGGCAGTAAAATGCCTTGCATGGGGCGATATGATTATTAAAAAAAAGTCATGTCATATCTCACTAACTTGCATTCACTCTCTCATGCTCCTTGCTCCGTCCACCACACTCTCATCAGTATTCTCAACCTTCTCTTACCCACTTCCTGACACGCCTTATAACCTGTCACTCATTCTCATAACTTTCCTCCTTTGTAACCCCCTGGACAATAATGGTAATAAAATGCCTTGCTTGCGGTGATATGATTAAAAACATCTCCTATCTCACTAACCTGCATCCTCTCTCTCATGCTCCTTTCTCCATCCACCCCACTCTCATCAGTATTCTCAGCCTTCTTTTACCCACTTTTACCCACTTCCTGACACCCACTATAACCTGTCACTCTATCTCTTAACTTTCCTCACCATGTAAAACAGTGGCAGTAAAATGCCTTGCTTGGGGTGATATGATTATAAAAAATCATCTCCTATCTCACTAACCTGCATCCTCTCTCTCATGCTCCTTTCTTCGTCCACTCCACTCTCATCAGTATTCTCATCCTTCTCTTACCCACTTCCTGACACCCGCTATAACCTGTCACTCTTTCTCATAACTTTCCTCCTTTGTAAACAATCTCCTATCTCACTAACCTGCATCCTCTCTCTCATGCTCATTTCTCCGTCCACCCCACTCTCATCAGTATTCTCATCCTTCTTTTACCCACTTTTACCCACTTCCTAACACCCACTATAACCTGTCACTCTATCTCTTAACTTTCCTCCCCATGTAAAACAGTGGCAGTAAAATGCCTTGCTTGGGGTGATATGATTATAAAAAATCATCTCCTATCTCACTAAGCTGCATCCTCTCTCTCATGCTCCTTTCTCCGTCCACTCCACTCTCATCAGTATTCTCATCCTTCTCATACCCACTTCCTGACACTCGCTATAACCTGTCACTCTTTCTCATAACTTTCCTCCTTTGTAACCCCCTGGACAATAGTGGCAATAAAATGCCTTGATTGGGGCAATATGATTATAAAAAAAAATGCAATCTCCTATCTCACAAACCTGCATCCTCTCTCTCATGCTCCTTTCTTCGTCCACCCCACTCTCATCAGTATTCTCATCCTTCTCTTACCCACTTCCTGACACGCCTTATAACCTGTCACTCTTTCTCATAACTTTCCTCCTTTGTAAACAATCTCCTATCTCACTAATCTGCATCCTCTCTCTCATGCTCATTTCTCCGTCCACCCCACTCTCATCAGTATTCTCATCCTTCTTTTACCCACTTTTACCCACTTCCTGACACCCACTATAACCTGTCACTCTATCTCTTAACTTTCCTCCCCATGTAAAACAGTGGCAGTAAAATGCCTTGCTTGGGGTGATATGATTATAAAAAATCATCTCCTATCTCACTAAGCTGCATCCTCTCTCTCATGTTCCTTTCTTCGTCCACTCCACTCTCATAAAACAATGTTGGATGAAAATACTGATGAGAGTAGAGTGGACGGAGAAAGGAGCATGAGAGAGAGGATGCAGATTAGTGAGACAGGAGATGACTATTGACTTTGCATTTAAATTCTTGGAGATTGTAGCTGTCAGGAAAGCAAGTAAGCGGAAGAGAATTGCAGAGGCACGAAGTTTGAGAATACTTTACTTCTGAAGATACGTATTTTAACACCTTGCACTAATCTGTGGTACAAATGCTCCGAGAAAATCTTAATCTATTATTCTACCTGCCTGAGGATTACACTTACGTGTATGAATACTGGGTCGAGGTAATAATCAAGATGCAATTATAATGTTTAACTCTACTACATTGTGTGGTATTGAGCACTTTGTATTTTGATATACATTTAATGGTTTTTGACTACAAGTTCGTATTCTGCATTAATGAATTAGAGCACTCTAGCTATTGGGCGCGTATAATGATATGCGCTAAAAAGTCTGCTTACTTACACCGAACGCCCATAGACCAGGAGTAGAGTCGCCGACTGACGCCATTTCGGTCGGGTTTCAATCCTGGGTAAAAAAGCAATCGGAGTCTAACCGTACTGTGAGCTGTGATACGGCGAAACAGATCTGTCTGCGGATGACAATATTTACGCTCTCACACCCTGATTGAGCACTCTGGAAAAATAGTAGACTTTGATAAACAGTAGCTACTCTGGCGTGTACGCTTCGCTCATTCAGTGAAATGAATTAGAGCGCTCTAGCTATTGGGCGCGTATAATGATATGCGCAAAAAATCTGCCTACTTCCACCGAACGCCCATAGCCCAGGGTGGAGTCACCGACTGATGTCATTTCGGTCGGGTTTCAATCCTGGGTAAAAAAGCAATCGGAGTCTAACCGTACTGATGAACTTTGATACGGCGAAACATCTGTCTGCGGATGACAATATATATATATATATATATATATATATATATATATATATATATATATATATTTTAAACTTTAATCCAAAAGGAAAAGCAGGAAGGTAAATCCCCAAAACCCGATCCTAATTAATATTAATATTTTAATATTGAAAAATGATCCGGGTGGCGGGCTCAATGTAATTAACATTTAAATTACAGAGCCAATTATAAAATAAAATAAATTTCGAAGTTCAAAACCGTTGTATGATCATTTCTAAAAGAGATTTCACATTTCATTGGCAACTTATACTCAACATATTCCTTCCTTTACTCACCCATTCCCCTTTTTAGAGCTAGACAAAGCCAAATTTTTAAATTTTTCACTTACAACTCAATCTAAATGTAATGTTGTCCAAAATCAAAAATAGACATTACTTAATAATCCTACCCTTCTAGTTTTTTCTGTGACGTAAATTTTTTCAAATTCCGCCAGTAATATTTATTTTACTTTGAGTATAAGTTGCTGATGAAATGTGAAATCTGTCTTAGGGATTTCATGATGAAATGATCATACAACGGTTTCGAACTTCGAAATTTATTTTATATATATATATATATATATATATATATATATATATATATATATATATATACATATATATATATATATACTAGCAGTATAACCTGGCGTTGCTAGGGTGTAATGAAAACTTTAAACTCTTTGGACGTTGACACAAAAGACTAAAAAGCAATAGTTGTTTCCAGTTAAAGCGAAACCTGAGACTGAAAGAAAACTGAATGGATGTAAGTCAAATTTTGATTTCCTGGTATCGATATCAAATCAGTTTTTTTCGACGTAAACTGAAATTTGAAGACTAAATAAGTCCTCTGAGTAAATGGTATCATGGCTGAGACTAAGAACTACAATTATACCTACTTAGAGCCAAACCTGAAACAAAAACTAAAATAAAGGGGCTGAAAAAGTACAGACATACAGGCAGATAAACAGACACATACACAAACATCTTGCCTTTTATATATAGATATATATTATCGATTTTCTGCATTATTGTAAGAACTGCAACCATGAAACTTCTGAATATCGTTTCTTTTGTCTTTGTGTATGAGTGTATCAAATTTGATTAAAATTTGACCACTCTTTCTATAGCCCGATTTTTATTATCGATTTTCGATATTTATCGGGTATACCTCAACAAAAATCCTAGCTAAGAACACTCGCAGACGCTTATAGTACAACTGTGTAAATTTTCAAGTTAATCGGTTCAGCCGTTTTGGAGTCTATAGGTAACGGACACTTACACACGCAGACACTTACACACACAGACACACACAGAGACACACACATACACACACACATACACACAGATAATGCTCCATTTATAAATGTTTATATATATATATGTTTACTTGTAAATTCAGATAATACTTAGAATAGAACTAACCATTTTTGACATTGTTAAACAAAAGGAAATTGATGCTGAGCATCAGGAAGAGACAACTGAAGTTCTTGGGACATGCAATGAGGAAGGAGAGCCTGGAGAACCTGATACTGACTGGACAGATAGAAGGAAGGAGAGACAGAGGAAGGCAGCGGATAACATATTTGCAGGGCCTGATCAGGTGGATGACGGAACGGGGGTTGCCAGGAGCAACAGGAGCAAACATACTAAGAGCCACAAGGGATAGGGAGACGTGAAGAGCCATGATCGCCTACGTCCTGAAGGACAGGGCACATAGAAGAAGAAGAACCCTATTTAAACAAAAATTGGGTAAAAATTCTAATGCCAGATGCTTGGTCTAGTAAAGGAAGGGGTTGAGGCATATATTCTTTTATTGGGTTAAGCTAACGGAATCTTTGCCTTAATTCCTTCTGTAGTAGTGAGAGGCATGTGGCTTGACCATTGTGTTAGTAGTAATAGGTAGGGGGAAGTGTGGTCGGGTGCCCCTGCTGCTCTCCTTGGGCTTCTTGACAAAATACAAAGGAGGATCTGTAACGTGGTTGATACTGACTTGGCAGACCGGCTGCAGCCGCTCTCACACCGGCGTGATGTAGCTTCCCTGTGCCTCTTCTACAAGTACTTTCATGGCTTCTGCTCCGATGAGCTTAGATCACTGGTGCCGCCTAAGCACGAATTTACACGAGATACTAGATTAGCAACTAGGTCCCACCATTTAAAAGTTAAACAAATAAGATGTAACCGTAAATTCTACTCCAACAGCTTTTTTTCTCGCGCTTCCCGCCTGTGGAACTCCCTTCCACAAGTCTGCTTTCCCGACAGTTACAATCTCCAGGTGTTTAAATGTAGGGTCAATAGACACCTCCTATCACACTAACTCCCAACTATTCTCACAACACTCTCATCTACCCAACCCTCATTCTCGGTATCCTCACCCGCCTATCACCCACCCTCTGTTATTTCCTATATTTAATCAGCCTTTCTCCACTCTATGTAGCCCCTGCACAGTAGTGGCAGTGACATGCCTTGCTCGGGGTGAAACGCTTATAAAAAAAAAACTGCTTAGCCAAATTTTTAAAAAAACTTATTGTGACTAAATGGAAGAATATCATAATTATTGTAATTTATATTTATTTCTATGAAGAACAGATTAATGATCTCTACGTTTCAAATATTTTCCCTACTGTCTATTAAGAATCTCACTCACGATTAAGATTTAATATAATATTATGTGAATTTTTTTTGCGATTTTTTCCTTTTATTTTATTGTTCCTGAAACGGGGACATATCCTCAAAACCTTAGTCTACATGTTGGCTGATCTTATGGGCTATCCATATCACATCGGCACATACGTCTTGTTTCATTTTTAAACTAATAGGCTTAGGAACTCTTTCAGACTTTTGATAAAATGATTCTATTTTTTGACCTATACCCGTCGTAGATAAATTTCCAGTGGTCAATTATGCATACATATAAAAGGAAAATCTAAAATCTATAATGTGTAGGTTAAGATAAAATCAGTATTTTGTGTGGAGTTCGAATTCGGGGAGCCGAGTTCGAATTCCAGTAGAATTCATTGCATTCACTTACGCGCAAATACCCTTGGGAAAGGTATTAATCCGTCTATTCCTTCCAGTTATGGGTTAAATAACAGGACAGATTGGGTTCTATAGCCTTGGCTGGCAACCAGTCTTCCGTAGAAAGCAATGGCAACCTACTGTGGGATAATCTTCTGCCCAGTCAGTCATATCTCTTTCGAGACATGATCGCCCACGCGTGTTTCACGTATGGCACTTAACTGAGTTATTAAAATATAAAATTCAACACATCTATAAATCACTAACATCTCCTTAGTTGAGGGAATATATTCAATTTGCATAATCTAGATAACCTGATATTTAACAGAGGGAGAAAGAGAGAGAGAGAGAGAGTGAGAGTGAGAGAGAGAGAGACAAAGAAAGAAAGAAAGAAAAAGATGCACAAATTGAACTAGCTTGGTAGCCAGATAGATTATGAAAACTTATATATATATATATATATATATATATATATATATATATAGCATTTACATTATTCGGTCTATTGACCTAATCTTTGTACGACGTTTCGACCGTTATAGGCTCCGGCATTTAAGGTCCGAACGTCATATAGATAAAAGCAAAGATGTGGACAATAGTCCGAATAATGTAAATACTACATCATCTCAGAAATAGAGACAAATATATATATATATATATATATATGTGTGTGTCTGTGTCTGTGTGTCTGTGTGTGTGTGTGTGTGTGTATATATATATATATATATAGAGAGAGAGAGAGAGTGAGAGAGTGAGAGAGAGATATATATTAAACATTTTCAGATAGACAGATAGATAGATAATTAATATTTTCAGATAGATAGATAGATAGATAGATAATCAACATTTTGAGATACTGTGGATATCATGGAATAAGAAAGTGAGCAATGATGAGGTCTTCGAAATGATGGAAACGAAAAGGATATTAATACTGAGCATCAGGAAGAGACAGCTGAAGTTCCTGGGACATGCAATGAGGAAGGAGAGCTTGGAGAACCTGATACTAACAGGCCGGATAGAGGGTAAAACAAACAGGGGAAAGCAGTGGATAACATATTTGAACGACCTAATCAATTAGATGATGGAACGAGGGTTGCATGCTTTAACAGGACAAGGCGTGCTAAGAGCCACCAGGGATAGGGAAACGTGGAAAGCCATGATCGCCTACGTCCTGAAAGGACAGGGTACATAGAAGAAGAAGAAGAAGAAGAAGAAGAAGAAGAAGAAGATATATATATATATATAGATAGATAGATAGATAGATAGATAGATAGATAGATAATGAACATTTTCAGATGGATAGATAATGAACATTTTGAGATAGATAGATAGATAGATAAAGAATGAACCTAGATAGATAGATAGATAGATAGATAGATAGATAGATAGATAGATAAAGAATAAACATAGATAGATATGTAGAGAGATAGATAGATAGATAGATAGATAGATAGATAGATAGATAGATAGATAGATGGCATAATAAAATATAAAAGAACATTTATGAAATTGCTATTCTCTATGTTAACCTTGGTAAAAGCCGTTTATTTTTCTGGGACAATTTGTTTATATAATTATCATCCTAATCACTGGACTCGTGAACGGAAAATATTATTGTCACACAACAAACTTTATACGGTGGATATTTGCAATCGGAATTCATTTCATTTATACAAAACAGTTTACAGAATTTTTGATTCAATTTTATCGGAATTAGACAGGTGCCACGATTTAATACCTTATTAAGTGAAGACCAAATAATAACGAAAGAACTATTAAAAATTTGAATTTAAAATATATTTACATTATTCATTGTCATGAATTTCAAATCCTGTGTATAAATTTCAGTTCATCGTGAAATTTATATTTATGTTAATTTAACTACTTGCACGTCTTTCATTCGCTTTTATTTAAAAGAAAAAAATAAATCTTCAATAATCACCTGATCAAAGCAAATTCTTGACGTTGTTACCCACGTTATGAAAAAAAACAAAAGAAACAAACTGAAATCCTCTTCATAATATCGGCGCTAATATGTTTTCTTCATTAATTAACCTTGAAATTTTCTACGTTTTTACATTAACATTTCGACAGTCTCTAGAGACTTGAACATTTTTGTTTCTTTCAAGAAAGATGAAGTTGCCAGTGGTTTGAAATTGATGGCTTCAGATTGAAATATGCAGGTGGATGAAATAAATATGAAACGGAAATTATTTTTTGAATATTCTTTTTTTATAATTTTCAGGAATGAAACGATTTGAAAAAGAAATTTAAATTAAGAATTGATAAAAAAATATTGAATGTTAATAAAAGGGGTGCAATAATAATTACATCCCAGTCGATTTCGATCAAAAAAAAGAAAACCAAGCTAGCCAGTCCATATAAAATATTTTAAAATTTCTAATATAAAACAACATGTAAATATAAAAAAAACTGCATAGTTTAAAACATTCTGTTCCTCCCGGTGAACGATAGATAGATAGATAGATAGATAGATAGATAGATAGATAGATAGTCGATTTTCTAAGCGCCGCTTAGATGTGTCACACGACCGAAAGTATAAGTTACGCAGTAAGGAACATAAGCACTTCTCAGTTGCAACAGGTCCTAGCGACACAAGCTTGCTAACCATTACACCACGTCGAGGTGCCCAGATAGATAGATGGGAACAGGCATAGATCTTCTTCTTCTTCTATGTGCCCTGTCTCTTCAGGACGTAGGCGATCGTGATTCTCCACGTCTCCCTATCCCTTGTGGCTCTTAGTATGTTTGCTCCTGGCAACCCCCGTTCCGTCATCCACCTGATCAGGCCTTGCAAATATGTTATCCGCTGCCTTCCTCTGTCTCTCTTTCCTTCTATCTGGCCAGTCAGTATCAGGTTCTCCAAGCTCTCCTTCCTCATTGCGTGTCCCAGGAACTTCAGTTGTCACTTCCTGATGCTCAGTATTCATTTCCTTTTTATTGCCATTCTTTCCAACACCTCATCGTTGTTTGCATGCTCAGTCCACGATATCCGCAGCATCCTTCTGTAGAACCACATTTCCGCTGCTTCCAGTTTTGTCCTCATTTTCGATGATATTGTCCAGCATTCACTGTCGTATTGAAGAACTGACATCACGTTGCAGTACAGCACTCTTTTCTTTGTTTCCAGTGAAATTTTCCTGTGTATTAGTATTTTGCACAGCTTCTGGATCGCGTCCTTTGCCATGTCAATTCGCCTTCGGATCTCCGTGTGGCACTTTTCATCTCCTGTTAGAACATTTCCTGGGTATTTAAATTTTTGTACTTACTTGATTCTGGTATTCCCCACCTGTATTTGGCATTTTGGGTTACACCTTTTGCTGATGACCATGCATTCAGTTTTCTTAAAGTTTAAAGAAATATATATTATACTAAACGGTCAAAGGTCAAAGGTCAGATTTACACAAATCGTCAAAGAAAACTGAAATTCTTGAAACCATGATAGAGTAATGGGCTGCTGTCCCAAACTTAAATATATCTCCTTCTTCTATGTGCCTTGTCCTTTCAGGACGTGGGCGATCATGGCCTTCCACGTCTCACAATAACTGGTGGGTCTTAGCACGCTTTCTACACTTACATCACACAACCCTCGTTCTGTCATCTACCTGCTCAGGTCCTTGAAATATGTTATTCTTTGCTTTTCTCTGCCTTTTTTTCACTCTATCTGTCCTGTTAGTATCAGGTTCTTCAAACCCTCCTTCCTCATTGCATGTCCCAGAAACTTTAGTTGTCTCTTCCTGATGCTCAATATTAATTTCCTTTTTGTTTCCATCATTTCAAAAACCCCATCTGTCCATTATATCGGCAGCATTCTTCTAGAGAACCTCATTTCATTTGTTTAAGTATTTTCTTCATCTTTGACGACATTGTGCAGTATTCACTGCCATATTGAAGAACTGACATTACATAGCAAACCAATACTCTCTTCTTTGTTTCTAGTGAGTTTCCTGTTTCTTAATACTCTACTTAGCTTCTGGAACGTGTCTTTTGCCATACAAATTTTCTTTCCGATCTCTGTGTCGCACTTTCTGTTTTCTGTTTGAACACTTCCCCGGTATTTAAATTTTTGTACCTGCTTGATTTTATATCCCCCAACTGCATTTGGCATTTTGGGCTGCACTTTTTGCTGATGACCATGCATTCGGTTTCCTTGCAGTTTATTTGTAGTCCTTTCTTGTCAGTCTCTTCAGCTACCTTCTGTAGGAGGTCTTGTAGTTCCCTTTCTGTGTCTGCTATCAGCACTGTATCATCTGCGTACCTTAGGTTGTTTAAATTGTGGCCGTCGATGACAAATCCTGGATTTGCTTTGGATAGCTTCACACCGATCACACTTTATTTTAAGGACACAGGCCAAGAGAAAGAAAGAAACAGATCTACAAGTAAGTAGGAGTAGGACGCAGAAATAGAAGACTATACAATATTTTACATTAAAGAAACAAAACTCAATTATATCTAAATTATTTATAAATGGAACCTTGTCTGTGTGTGTATATGTGTGTGTTTGTGTTTGTTACATATAGACTCCGAAACTGCTGAACCGTTTTTATTGAAGATTTACACAGTTGTACTATAAGCGTCTGCGAGTGTTCGTAGCTAGGTTTTGTGTCGAGACACACCCGATAAATATCGAAAATCGATAATCGAAAAAATCGGGTTAAAGAGGGAGTGTTCCGATTTTAATCAAATTTGATACACTCATAGACAAAGACCTAAGAAACGATATTCATATGTTTCAAGGTTGCAGCTCTTACAATAATGCAGAAAATCGATAATATATATATATATATATATATATATAAAAGGCATGATGCTTGTGTGTGTGTCTGTTTATCTGCCTGTATGTCTGTATATTTTTTTAGCACTTTTGTTTTAGTTTTGTTTATGGTATTAATAAAATGACCGACCCAAGAGAATCTATTTAGCCTTCAAAATTCAGTTTCCAACGAAATAAAATTATTTGATATCGATACCAGGAAATCAAAATTTGACTTACATCCATTCATTTTTCTTTCAGTCTACGGTTTCGCTTTAACTGGAAACAACTATTGCTTTTTAGTCTTTCGTGCCAACGTCCAAAGAGTCTGAGCTTCAGGACCATGGATTAGTTTTAAAGCTTTCATTACACCCGAGCAACTATTGTAAGAACTGAAACCTTGAACCTTATGAATATCGTTTCTTATGTCTTTGTCTATGAGTGTATCAAATTTGATTAAAATCGGGATACTCCTTCTATAACCGGATTTTTTCGATTTTTTCGATTATCGATTTTCGATATTTATCGGGGGTACCTCGACACAAAACCGAGCTAAGAACACTCGCAGACGCTTATAGTACAACTGTGTAAATTTCCAAGAAAATCGGTTCGGTCGTTTCAGAGTCGATAGGTAACGGACACACACACACACAGACAAAGTTTCCTTTATAAATAAGTTTACATATATATATATATATATATATATATATATATATAGATAGATAGATAGGTAGATAGATAGATAGATAGATATTTTATAATTATACAACATTTTTAATGTCATCAGGTATTATTGAAGGATAATGATTATTCCCCATATTTTTATCTGTTTTACTTATGATCGGAAGATAATTATTTTAAGATCAGATTTTTCGCAATGTATTTTCATCATGAAATATTATCCAACCCATTTCCCAGTTAAAATCGATATCCGTCGTTAAATAATTTCCAAGCGTTCTGAATATACTTTAACTGTCGGCCGACTTTCTTAATAAATGTAATCATTAGACTTGACAGTTTTTACACATATCTTTTTAAAATCTATTTCATTAAAAGTTCCATAGACAATTTGTCTTCTATTTATAATATTCACATAATTTGTTCCTGCTTCGAATATTGCTACCACGTATGTTTTGATACTTGTGGTACGTATTTATAGATGCTTGAGAAAATTATGGTAATTTTTTTTATAACTATTTCCATTAAGGTACTAAAATTTTATGTATTTTATCTCAGTAATGCTGAGCATCAGGAAGACGTGGAGAGCCATGATCGCCTACGTCCTGAAGGGACAGGGCACATAGAAGAAGAAGAAGAAGAAGAAGAAGAAGTGAAAGAGACAACTGAAGTTCGTGGGACACGTAATGAGGAAGGAGAGCCTGGAGAACCTGATACTGACTGGTCAGATAGAAGGAAGGAGAGACAGAGGAAGGCAGCGGATAACATATTTGCAGCGCCTGATCAGATGGATGACGGAACGGGGGTTGCCAGGAGCAACAGGAGCAAACATACTAAGAGCCACAAGGGATAGGGAGACGTGGAGAGCCATGATCGCCTACGTCCTGAAGGGACAGGGCACATAGAAGAAGAAGAAGAAGAAGAAGTGAAAGAGACAACTGAAGTTCCTGGGACACGTAATGAGGAAGGTGAGCCTGGAGAACCTCATACTTACTGGACAGATAGAAGGAAGGAGAGACAGAGGAAGGCAGCGGATAACATATTTGCAGGGCCTGATCAGATGGATGACGGAACGGGGGTTGCCAGGAGCAACAGGAGCAAACATACTAAGAGTCACAAGGGATAGGGAGACGTGGAGAGCCATGATCGCCTACGTCCTGAAGGGACAGGGTACATAGAAGAAGAAGAAGGTCTGATCATTTTGCAGTTGAATAGGCTAAATGTAAACCCAATGTTCTTTTCCGCATGTCTCGCCTATGACTTTTTAATTCGACTTCTTTCTTTTCTTCGAATTTTAGTCGTCAACAATTTAAATGCAATGCCAATCATTAAATTCTCTGCTCCTGACCCCTTGTTTCTTAAATTTTTTTTTCTTTAATAATCAGTATGAGTTTGCGTCTTAATGGCTTTATTTCCGTCCTTGGGGTGAAATGATTTTAAAAAATTAAAATAAACCTAAGGATTTTTCTTGCATCACCATGTGACCATAAATTAGTATAGAAAATATAATTTTTTTTTCTTTTGTGAAAGCACATTGATTTGGAAATTCTTACAAACAAATAATTATCGGATTTTAATGAAACTTTTTACAAATTAATTAAATTATTTTAGAAATGTTTCTTTTTTAGAAAACCTTGGTAAAATTATTTCTTTTACATTCGTTATTTCACCCTCAAACACATACACGTAATTAATATTGAGAATTCTTAAGAGATTCATTTTAATACGACTTAATTATTATATTAGTTATAAGCACACATCATTACAGAATAATATTTAAATCATCAATATTTTCATACATTAAAAAAAACTAAGGATATCCAGGTACAGAAAATTTTCTCTGAATCCTAAAATAAAAATGTAATAAAATTATGACGTCCTTTTAATTTGAAAAAAATTAATTGTATTTACGAATAATATCTATTAGGGACACATATTCTTTTCTGATAAATAATTAATTTTAGCAAGACTTTTACTAGAATTACAATGATGCGTTAAATTATACTAAGTAAGCGAGTGACTGCTTATAAAAGTTTTTAAAAAAACACTTTATTTGCATAAATTTTTTTAAATTTTTATTTAGGTAAGAAATTGAATAAGTCTTTTTTTCATCAATCTCACACATTATATCAAAATTTCCATTTCCAGTTTGAAAAAATCAATATTGAATTCTGGGTAAAACGATTTTTCTTTTTCAAAATAAACTGAAACATTTGGACAGCTCCTGCCATTAAATTCTTCTCATGACTTTCTTCTGCGTCTCATCAAACCCACCTTTCTACCCGACGGGCATGAATAAACTTCTTGAGTAGACAAAGCACTCTTCGCCGCTGCTGTCTTCAAATGGTTAGTGACTTTGTCTTCATTTATTTATTTTTTAAAGAAAACTAATTCAAAAGGATGGTAATATAGACATGTGCAAATAATATTCATGCAAGTACCGAAAAACTTTTTTTTTCCTTCACCAAACATAACTCTTATCGTTCTTCATACATTTGGCCTAATTGAATTAGAGCTTTTCGACTTTGCTTTTAACAACCTTTGATTTTTGCTAAGAAGAATTTGCCTGGGCGCAAAATAACTTTTTTGACGGATAAATAAGAGAGTGTGAAAGTGAACATAGGGTGGGGAAAGTTGACTGAAAAAAAGATAAGAAAATAGAAGAAAAAGAAATAACTATATATATATAGCCGATACACAAAGGCAAAAGAACGAGCAATATAAGGACTTTAACGGTCCAAAGATATACGTATCTAGTGAGAAAAAGAAGCTTTAATAGTGTAGTCAAGACGAATTAAACAGAATAGGTAAGTATTCATGTTCTTCTGTGTGACATGTCGCTTCAGAGAAGGGGAGTTTAGTTAAATTAACGATATATCAATTCTTGCTTTGTCATTTACAATTTTTCAAACATTATATGCAAATTGTATTTCTCAAAATATCCTCTGCTTCACTATATATATTATCATGGTAATAATATATATTTTGTATGATAGTAAACATAATATTCTCTGTTTCACTACTAGCAGTATAGCCCGGCGTTGCTTGGGTGTAATGAAAGCTTTAAAACTAATCCATGGTACTGGAGTTCAGACTCTTTCGACGTTAGCACAAAAGACTAAAAAGCAATAGTTGTTTCCAGTTAAAGCGAAACCGTAGACTGAAAGAAAAATGAATATATGTAATTCAAATTTTGATTTCCTGATATCAATATCAAATAAGTTTTTTTCGTCGTAAACTGAATTTTGAAGGCTAAATAAGTCCTCTGAGTAAATGGTATCATGGCTGAAACTAAGAACTACAATTATAACTACTTAGAGCCAAACACGAAATATATTTGATAATATATATATATATATATATATTATCAAATTTCTGCACGATTGTAAGAACTGCAACCTTGAAACTCCTGAATATCGTTTCTTATGTCTTTGTCTATGAGGATATCGAATTTTATGAAAAACTGACCACGCCTTCTGTAATGTTTTCGATTATAGATTTTCGATATTTATCGAGAGTACCTCGACACAAAACCTAGCTAAGAACACTCGCAGACGCTTATAGTACAACTGTGTAAATTTTCAAGAAAATCGGTTCAGCTGTTTCGGATTCTATAGGTAACAGACACACTCACATACACACAAACACACACACACACAGAGACAAAGTTCCATTTATAAATAAGTTTATATCATTGTAATAATATATATTTTTGTATAACAGTAATCATAGTATCATGGTATTAATAAAATGACCGACACCCTACAATGGGAAAAAGCGAGCACTGTCAAATCGTTCATAACTAATTAATAAAAGTAAAGTTTTAATAAGAGTCAAAATGTACGCTGTGTTGCAGTGGATATCGGCTTGGACCGAGAAATCGGAGAGCCGAATTCGAATTCCAGTTGAATACATTGTATTCAGTCAGTCAGTTAAGTGCCATACGTGAAACACACTTGGGCGATCATGTCTTGAAAGAGACATGACTGACTGGGCAGAGGATTATCCCGCAGTAGGTTGCCATTGCTTTCTGCGGTAGACTGGTTGCCGACCAAGGCTATAGAACCCAATCTGTCCTGTTATTTGACTCGTAGGTAAAGGGAAAAGAAATCTATTATATTGTTATGTCGTAATTAGTGGGGGATAGGTTTCCTATGGCTATGAAGTAATAAACTGATCCTCCACTTTATGACCAATATAAGCCTTAATCATTATTCCAACTATTATATTCAGTCAGTCAGTTAAGTGCCATACGTGATGCACGCTTGGGCGATCATGTCTCGAAAGAGACATGACTGACTGGAGAGAAGATTATCCCGCAGTAGGTTGCCATTGCTTTCTGCGGTAGACTGGTTGCCGACCAAGGCTATAGAACCGAATATGTCATGTTATTTGACTCATAGGTAAAGGGAAAAGAAATCTATTATATTATTATGTGGTAATTAGTGGGGGATCTGTTTCCTATTGTTATGAAGTAATAAACTGATCCCCCAATTTATGACCAATATAAGCCTTAATCATTATTCCAACTATTATATTCAGTCAGTCAGTTAAGTGCCATACGTGATACACGCTTGGGCGATCATGTCTCGAAAGAGACATGACTGACTGGATAGAAGATTATCCCGCACTAGGTTGCCATTACTTTCTGCCGTAGACTGGTTACCAGCCAAGGCTATAGAACCCAATCTGTCCTGTTATTTGACTCATAACTAGAGAGGAAGAGATGTATTATATTATTAAATAGTAATTATTGGAGGATCAGTTTCTTACTTTATAACAATAGAGAAATGATCCCCTACTTTATGCCTAGTAGAATTTTTAATTATGTTTCCAACTATCATATTCAGTCAGTCAGTTATGTGCCATATGTGAAACACGCTTGGGTGATCATGTCTCGAAAGAGACATGACTGACTGGGCAGAAGATTATTCCACAGTAGTTTGCCATTGCTTTTTGCGTGCTTTCTTACGTTGTATTCATATACACTCAAATGACCTTGGGAAAGGTATGAAGCCTTCAGTTCTTCCTTCAACCATGGGTTAAATAGTAATACAGATTGGGTTTTATAGCCTTGGTTGGCAACCAGTCTACCGCAGTAAATAATGGCAACCTACTCTGGGAAAATCTTCTGCCCAGTCAGTCATGTCTCTTTTGTGACATGATTGCCCAAAGCGTGTATCACGTATGGCAGTTAACTGACTGACTGAATATATTAGTTGAAAATATGATTGAAGATTTTACTGGGCATAAAGTGGGGGATCGGTTTTATATTGTTATGAAATAATAAACTGTTCCCCTACTAATTACTACTTAATAATATAATACATATCTTCCCCCTATAGCTATGAGTTAAATAACAGGACAGATTGGGTTCTATAGCCTTGGCTGGCAACCAGTCTACCGCAGAAAGTAATGGTAACCTACTGTGGGAAAATCTTCTGACCAGTCAGTCATGTCTCTTTCGAGACATGATCGCCCAAGCGTGTTTCACGTATGGCAGTTAACTGACTAAATGAATATAATATTTGGAATAATGATTAAGGCTTATATTGGTCATAAAATGGGGGATCAGTTTATTACTTCATAACAATAGGAAACCGATCCCCTACTAATTACTACATAATAATATAATAGATTTCTTTTCCCTTTACCTATGAGTCAAATAACAGGACAGATTGGGTTTTATAGCCTTGGTTGGTAACCAGTCTACCGCAGAAAGTAATGGCAACCTACTGTGGGAAAATCCTCTGCCCAGTCAGTCATGTATCTTCTAGACATTACCGTTTAAGCGTGTATGACGCATGTCATTTAACTGACTGATTGATTCCCTGTTAACTCAGAAAGATAGACTAAGGGTCAGATTTCACTAGAGTTGAAAAGGTTAGTTAATTGTCATCTTCCTTGATTCTATTTATTCATCATTCGACATATGTGTACTTTTTCTTTGACTTTTCTTTATTTTCTCTCACTGTAACCTTCAACAGATCAGGAGCGATCTCGTCTTGCTTGTAGTGAAACGAGAATAAAGAAATAGAAAAAAAAATTAGATCCGATTTAAATAGAATCGAATCACGTAGACATAGATCCGCTTTTGTTGAGAATTAAAAAGATAGACACAAGTCAAAGAATGGAAGAAGTTGACATATCTCAGATCGGATTGAATGAAAAAAATGTTGACATATCTGGTTTGCCTTTGAAATGGATGCAACTGACAGGATAATATAGAATTAAGCCAATGGCGAAAGTAGAATATATAAGAAAAAGTAAAATAGTTGAAAGCTAAAAAATAAACCCAGATAACTATGAATTTTTAAAAATCTAAACGTATTTACAAATGGAACTTTGTCTGTGTGTGCCTGTGTCTGTGTGTGTTTGTGTACGTTACATATAGACTGCGAAACGGCTGAACCACTTTTCTTGGAAATTTACACAGTTGTACTATAAGCGTCTGCGAGCGTTCTTAGCTAAGTTTTGTGTCGTGATACCCCCGATAAATATCAAAAATCGATAATGGAAAAAATAACGAGTGGTCCGATTTTAATCAAATTTGATACACTCATAGACAAAGACATAAAAAACGATATTCAGAAGTTTCAAGGTTGCAGTTATCACAATAGTGCAGAAAATCGATAATATATATATATATATATATATATATATATATAAAAGGCAAGATGTTTGTGTGTGTGTCTGTTTATCTGCCTGTATCTCTGTATTTTTTCAGCCCCTTTATTTTACTTTTTGCGTCGGGTTTGACTTTAAGTAGGTATAATTGTAATTCTTAGTCTCAGCCATGATACCATTTACTCAGAGGACTTATTTAGCTTTCAAAATTCAGTTTACGACGAATAAAACTTATCGATATTGATACCAGGAAATCAAAATTTGACTTACATCCATTCATTTTTCTTTCAGTCTCCGGTTTCGCTTTAATTGGAAACAACTATTGCTTTTTAGTCTTTCGTGCCAATGTCCAAAGAGTCTGAGCTCCAGGACCATGGATTAGTTTTAAAGCTTTCGATACACCCGAGCAACGCCGGGTTATACTGCTAGTTTCTGTATAAAACAAAAAAATACAAATAATAAACTTAAATAAATGTAGCTTGAAGAAATCTTTAGGTAGCAATAATAATAATAATTCGAAATCACTTGAAAATGTTATATCATATATATATATATATATATATTAATTAATGAAAGCTCAACACGTCATTTACATTGGTTCTAAATTAAAATTCATGTTATATCTGTATAGAGAGCTCAATGGGTGTTATCCAGAGCAATATGATATTAAAAATGTGTTGAGTTTTTCTTTATTGATATAATATTGCTCTGGATAACATCCATTGAGCTCTCTATACAGATATAACACTTAATATTTTATATAAGTTGATCTTGTTGAATTATCCTCGCCGTTTACGAACTGGACAGCCACACACGCACACACACACAGACACACACACGCACAAACACACACACACACGCACACACATATATATGTGTGTGTATATATGTATGTGTATGTGTGAGTAGGTGTGTGTGTGCATGTATGTATGCGTGCCTGTAGGTGTGTGTGTATCCCAACCGCTGGACGTGTGTCCGCGTGTATACCTGTGCGTACTCCAGTTAGGGCTCCGGTTGTCCAACAACATTAGTCTGCCTATATATTTATCCCACCTCAGTGCGGTACGATGTTTTCTTTTGACTCGTTGACCTGGCTAAAGAGTATCAATTTCATGAACATCACTTGAAAAGACAGAAAAGTGTTGAAACAAAATGGCTACTTTTGTAGTGATATTGTAACATATCCATGTTATAATTTATGAATATATATATATATATATATATATATATATATATATATATATAATCATCCGCAGATATCTTTTTCACAGCTCATCAGTACGGTTAGATTCCGATTGCTTTCAACCCAGGATTGAAACCCGGCAGAAGTGGCGTCAGTCGGCGATTCTACCTCTGGGCTATATATATATATATATATATATATATATATATATATACTAACGGACACAAATATTTAGCCACTCCCTCCAGGTTTTAAAATAATGATATATTTCATACTATTTTTGAGTATTTATTGCCATTCTAAATGAAAATCGAATGGTCATTACTCTTCAACATTTTACAATGCAGCCAGGAAGCCTTTGCTTTGGCCAGCCAATATGATAAAGAGACTAGCAAAGGAAAGAGAGCAGAAAAACTGGACACCAGAACATTTGATGCATATGTTATTGTGCAATATTAACAAAAGAAATAGCATTTCTTTCTCATTCCTAATTAACTGAAATTCAAACTCTCGTGAAAGTTTAGGTGTGACACAAAGGGCTACTGGGAGTTATAAAGTGTGAAAATAATTTCGGAAGAAACAAATTTTCCATCCTAAAAGGAAACATTGGATAAACCTCTACTCCTGTTGGAAAAGAATGGAGAGATATGAACTGTGCGATAAATGAATCTATCTATTCTTATTGTGAGAGTAGGAACGAAAATATTAGTTAATAAGATTTCAGAGCTAATTCAAAGATTTTAGAAGTATAGAGTTGAAGAAGATTAGAGAAAGTACTGGAAACCCAATCGTAAACAGAATACAAGTTGTAAACATCTACTCACGTTCTTAATAAGGTTTTGATTTTGAGTTTTGTTTACCGGCATATCAACATCTCTGTGGGTTATTTAATGGCCAAAAGTTGGGGTTTTAATGTATATTTTTAATGTTCGGTTACAGTGAGAAGGTTGATTTAGTCAGATTGTAATGAAAAGTTTGTTGTTTTTATTCTTTTTTATTTTAGAAAAACTGAACATGTCTTCTAGGTTTGTCTTCAAAAATGTTTTGCTTAGAATAATTTTTTTCCTTGAACATGTGTTACGGTAATAGTTTTCTTCAAAAATGTATTGTTGGTAATATTTTTCCTTCCAAATTGTCTATTTTTCTTTTCAAAGTCTATTTTTATACTTTCATAGTGTTTTAACCCCAGTTTTGGGGGTAACTATTTGTCCATAGCTGGGACCCTAACAGATGCTTTTAATCCGGGTCAGGGTGGACCCGGGAACAACAGCAATTAAGAGGTGGTTCTATATTCTTCACAACCTTCCAGTCAGAGGTCTTTCTACCGGATGTAGTTTGCCATCATGCTCAGGACCTCTTAATAAGTACTGCCTTACTTTGAAGAAATCGATTATAAAAAGATGTTGAAAATTAATGGATTATTGTGAAGGGGGAATAATGTCTGTGAAAATAATTATGATCATTGTGCAGACGAAATGATTGTTGTGAAGAGGAAATGAGATTGGTGAAGATGAAGTGATTGTTGTGAAGTGGAAATCAAAACTGTGATAAGGAAACGATTATTGTGAAGACGAAATCATCCTTGGGAAGACGAAATAATCACTGATGTCTGTGAAAACGAAATGATTATTGTGTAGATAAAATGATCATTCTGAAGACGAAATGATTCTAATGAAGAAGCATATTATGACTGCAAAGACGGAATGATTATGGTTAAGACCATGTGACAAGGACACGCTTATTATGAAGTCGAAATGATTACTGTGTAAACGAAATGATTATTGTGTAGATAAAATCATCATTCTGAAGACGAAATGATTCTAATGAAGAAGCATATTATGACTGCAAAGACGTAATGATTATGGTTAAGACCATGTGACAAGGACACGCTTATTATGAAGTCGAAATGATTACTGTGTAAACGAAATGATTATTGTGTAGATAAAATCATCATTCTGAAAACGAAATGATTCTAATGAAGAAGCATATTATGACTGCAAAGACGGAATGATTATGGTTAAGACCATGTGACAAGGACACGCTTATTATGAAGTCGAAATGTTTTCTGTGTAAACGAAATGATCATTACGAAGAGGAAAGCATGATAGTGAAAATGAAATGATCATTGTGAACACGAAATGATTACTGCGAAGAGGAATTGATTGTTGTGAAGACGAAGTGGACCTTGTGAAGTTAAATGAGCTTTGTGCAAAGGAAATGATAGCTGTGAAGATGAAACGATCATTGTAAAGAGAAAATGATGACTGTGAAGAAGTGTTATAATGGAATATCCCATCACCGTCTACGAACACTAAGGTGGACTAAGTCTAACATGAATAAATGAGCAAGAGCATTTTCACTAGTATGTCTTGCTGATGGATTACTTCGGCAATGAGGCTTTCTTGCAGACCGATCGATCGGTCTTGAGCAAGCACCTCTTTGCCTCCGCACAGAGAGCAACCCAAGCGAGGCTCCGCCGAAGGGTAGAATCTCGCTTGGGTTCATAAAACAGGATCCCGACCCAGCCTGGCTACGGGATATATATGGCTGAGCTTACTAGCTCAGAGGCCTCACATGAATCAACCTTATGTCATACCTGTCCTAGGCGGCAAATATTCTTGCTTACGCATTGAGTCCTGGTAGTACTATTCCCATCTGTAATAATTTTCGTGATGAATAAACCTTTTCTTCTATTACGCCTGGCTTGGTAATCTTTCCACTCGGAATTACATTTTGTTAAATTGTACCTTTGTCAGTGATACAGCATTTTTTTAATCATTTCACCCCGAGCAAGGCGGGAACGCAACTGACGTGCAGGGAGCTACATGAGAGTAAAAAGATTATAGGAGCGTGAGGAGAAGGACGAACCAGTTAGAAAGGAGCAAGAGAAGGATGGGAATATAGGTGTGATGACAGTTGCAAAGGTGGAGAGAAAGGAAAGGTTCTACAGGAAGGTGTTGAAAGAACTAGGGTCAAGTAGTTAAGAAATGAGTATTGACCTTGCATTTAAATTTCTGGAGGTTGTAGCCGTCAGGAAAGCAAGAATAAGAATAACGAAGCGAGTTCCACAGGCGGGAAGTGCGGGAAAAGAAGCTGCAGGAGTAGAATTGTCGTCTGCATTTGGTTGATTTAACTGTGAATGTGTGGGACCAAGTTGCCAGTCTGGTTGCACGAGTATATACCTGTTGCAGAGGCACCAATGACTTAAGTTCGTTGAGCAGAAGCCATGAAAATATTTATAGAACAGACGAAGGGAAGCCATTTCTCGTCGGTGGGAAAGTGGCTGTAGTTGAGCCGCCAAGTTGGTACCTATCACATTACTGATTCTCCTTTGGAGCCTGTCAAGAACACGTAGATGAACAGCAGGGGAACCTGACCATATTAGCTCGAAGGACGAAGTTAAAGTGATATTTTAACAATGAGAAATTTGCGAAACTGACGTCAATAACATTGAATCTGACTTGGCATTTGAATCTTCACGGACTCTAATTTGCATATAAAAATGTGAACAGTTGTTTGTTTAAAAGAAGAACAATAACAGTTAACGGTGCTTCAAGACGTGCCGTTTTTTTATTTTGTGCGAGAATATTTTGCGAGAAAAGATGTTTTACAAGAAATCAATATAATTGACGAATTTAAAGAAAGCTTTGCAACCCAGGTAATGTCAGTTAAGTGCCATACGTGATACCCTCTTGGGCGATCATGTCTCGAAAGAGTCATGACTGAATGGGCAGAAGATTATTCCGCAGTAGATTGCCATTGCTTTCTGCGGTAGACTGGTTGCCAACCAAGGCTATAGAACCCAATCTGTCCTATTATTTAACCCATAACTGGAGGGAAGAGACGGATTAATACCTTTCCCAAGGGTATTTGCGCGTAAGTGAATACAATGGATTCAATTGGAATTCGAATTCGGCTGTCGAATTTTGGTCGTTTTTCTTACTTTACTGAAACATCCGGCGATGTACTTCTTGTTATGAAAGTAACAAGCGTAGAAATACAATAGCGCATTACTTTTATTACCGGAAGTACATCGGCGGAAGTATCAGTAAAGGAAGAAAAATCTAGCCAAAATCTGCCAAAATTCGTTGCATACGCAGTTCGTCATTCTGCAGTTAATTACATGACTTCGTGAGAGTTACGGGAGAGAAAAAGTGCGAGATTTTAGTTCGTTTTTTTACGGACATTTAGATAAAAAAAGATAAGTTTCTTCAATAACTAACAGTTGATTTGAGTTCAGCATATACATTTTTACAGAGATAATGCTATTTTGGATAAATTTCAAGGGGAAAAGCGTCGGCACTTACAACGAAAATTTACCCCAGGTAACAATGACAGCAACAACAAATAAAGTTAATACAGGAACAAATATTTCAACAACAACAACAACAACAAAAAAGAACTGAAAATTTACAAAAAGATTTTCAGGAGGAACTTTTACAGCTTTGAAAGCAACAAGCTAAGGATACGAGATTATTATTTGAAACAATAATGACCATATCTATGAAGGAACAGAATCCTAGGTTTTTCTTCTCTGAGTTTAGACATGAATCTGAAAAATGCTATAAATTTTCTCCCATGTTATCGTAGATATGAAAACCATTTTTGCGAAACGATGTCAAGGATGGTCCGACGAAAAGAAATACACCTACTACAAAAACTAGGAACCGAATATAAAATAAAATATGATTCTAGAAAAAAAAAAATTACAGAGGAAATATCTTTTGGGTAGACAATTAGAAGTTTGTTGAGCATTTTTGACAAAAGGGATAGTTTATTCCATAAGCGGGAAAAATGTCTGAATATTGTGAAGAACGAACAGGGTGATTTCGTTGCATATGCGAGTCTTGTAAACTGGCAATGCGAATTGTTTAAATTGGGAGATTATAAATGTTCAAATGTCTGGTATTTGTACAGAGATCGACAGCCACGAAAAAAAAAAATAGAAAATAGAAAAATAGAAAAAAAAATAGGACCTGAATTTTACAATTTAAAAAGTAAGTGAAGAGTTCCAAAGGATAATTAATATCAAAAAGGAGAATTCTAGAATCCAAGAGAAGTGTAATTCTCGTATACAGAAAGTAAAAGATATTATTTGAAAATAAAACGAAGATATTCCTGTGTGATGTATTGTGGGGGTACCATTTGAAAACAACTGCTTTTTCAGAGATAATATCTTTTATTCTTGTGGTTACCATGGGCACAAAAGCTCGCACTGTATATTTAAACAGATAATGATAAAATAGAATAAAATAAAACGAAAGTAAATATCTTATTATCTAAAAAATATACTGTATAACGAAATAAATTTCTAAAGGGAATCTTTTTAAATTAAAAGCCTACAGAACTGACGGCAAAGTATCTTTTTATGTACTGCAAAGTTGGGAAAAGCTTTTGAGAAGACGGCTTAATTATAGAAATGCTCGGAAGAATCATGTATATAATCAAAGAAAATGGATTAGAACGCAAAAGGCATATCAACCAAATTAGGCCGAGCCACACCAGTGATTCATGCAAGAAAGTGATGAGATACCAATGGAGGTATTATACGACACATTTGGGTCCTGGGCATAAACTGCATCCGGCAGCAAGGCCTCTAATTGAGAAGATGTGAGGAGCATGGAACCACCTCTTAATTGCTGTTGTTTCCAGGTCCATCCTGACCCGGGGTGGGAGTCCCAGCTATGGGAAAATAGTTAACCCCCAACCGGGTGTCAAAACCTATGAAAGTATAAAAAATACACTATTTTTATACATAAAAATAGACTTTCATAGAAAAAGATATATTTTTGAATGAAAAAGAAATATCCTCAGCAAAACATTTTTGAAAACAAAACTAGAAGACATTTTCAGTTTTCTAAAATAAGACAAACATTTTTTATTGAAATCTGACAAAATCGAGTTTCTCACTATAATCGAACATTAAAAAAAACAATCTTAAAATCCCACCTTTTTGGCATTAAATAATCCACAGAGGTTAATATGCGGTTAAACAAAACTAAAAAAAATATGACATATTTGAGGTGCCAGTGCCTGTATCCTCACTAATCCAGTTGGCAGTGTTCCCAAGACTACCAAGTCCGGCTCCCAAAAATCCACTTACCTTATCAATAAAAAAAAATTTGCGAAGCGGAAAAGCATCAGGAAGTAAAGAAAATAGAGCGGCTGAGTCGTGACCCAAAGAGGATAAAGTCCTAAAAACATTTCTTTTTTTTTTCATGCGAAAAATTCTCTCAGGGTGGGGGTGCTATAACTCGCCCGATCGACTCAGTCGATTCAAAATTAAATTCTGATTAAAGTTTTTTGTTTTACTCGTCTGCAGTCGATTAAAAACCTCGCAATGAGACGCTTCCTTTCAAATAAAGAAAAAATAAATCTGATTCGTTTCTCAACCTACAAGTATGCCATTGAAGATTCACAAGTTACTTAGAATGACCTACAATGACATTATTGAATTCTTTAGTTTTATGCATGGCGTCTGATTGACGTCGAAATGCGTGGTTAAACAAAAGACAGTGACACACCGCAATCATCAAAGCAAGATCTGACAAATGGAATTTTGATTGACGAGGTGTTGTCTCGCTTTTATCGTCCCGGTCAGTGTAAACATTCGTTTAATTAATGCTTCCAGAGTAGAGCCAAAATGTCTCTGTCGCCCACAGTAAAGACGCTAACAGATTTTTAGAAAATCTTCTGGAAAAATATTATCCTTGACTCAACATCTATATTTCTTCCCCGCTTACGAAACGTAAAAACGAACATTTGAAAGAAAGAAAAGAAAATACGCAAAACTTTTTCAACCACGCAACGAAAAACAGATTATAGAAGTAAATAAATATTTTTTATAGAAAATTGTTCAGAAAATCATATTTGTTATATTTTTATCATCTATGAGATGGAGGTTGTAGTCAAACAGAAGAAAAAAACTACGAATTTAGGTACCTCCACTCAATTGAAAAAAAAGTTAAAAGGACTCAAACTTAATAAAAAAGATTGATCATCAAAATGTTTTTGCTATTATTAAGAGGAAAGTTCAAATTTTATTATTTTTTTTTAAATGTTAAATTTTTTCTAACACGTTCGAAATTTTATTTCAAATTACATTTTTTTATTTTTCTTCAGAGAATCACGCTGTGTTTCCGAAAGGCGACTATTAAGAAGTAGAGTCGGTCCAGTAAAATGATTTTGGTAAATTTTCCCTCGCTCGCGACCACCAGTCGAGTGATTTCTTTTTCAAATCTCAAAAGGCTGGTTACGTAAGGTGACTATTAAGAAAATGGAGTCGATCCTGTAAAATGATTGTAGTAAATTTTCCCTCGCTCGCGACCGCCAATCGAGTGATTTCTTTTTCAAATTTCAAAAGGCTGGTTACGTAAGGCGACTATTAAGAAAATGGAGTCGGTCCGGTAAAATGATTTTGGTAAATTTCCCTCGCTCGCGACCGCCAATCGAGTGATTTCTTTTTCAAATCTCAAGAGCTTTTTATAACAGAATATCCCAGCATCGTTTATGAACATAATGGTGGATTAAGTTTATCATGAATTACTGAGCAAGAGCATTTCTATTTGTGAGTCTTGCTTACGGATTGAGTTGCGATCATTCTTGATCAGACTCTCTCTTGTTCATCTCCCTCTTGTTAAACTCTCTTATTCCGAACAGAGAGGCACCCAAACGAGACTTCACCGAACAGTAGAGTCTTATTTAGGGTGAAAACATAAGCAGAATCAAATCTATTAGGGTTATTAGAGAAACGCTTGAGGAAATACACCACTTGTGTAAGAGATTGAGTGATTAAAAAGTTCATAGTATAGATACCCGCAAGAAACTATAGAGGGTGTTTCAGCCAAAAGACGTGGTGCGCTTTAAAGCCTCCAAACACTAATGTTGTGGATTCCGGCTGAGAAACCGCACAAAATAATGAACAACAAAACAGGTATTTGCGATAGAAAAACAAGTTATATTAAACGTAAAGATACAAATTGGAACGCTGGTTAGTAATCCAGGAATACGATTAATAAGGAATATATATATATATATATATATATATATATATATACAAGTCTTTGACGTGAATCTGTGATGAAATTAATATGTCCGTGTAATATGATTCTGGCTGAGTGGAGCACAGAGCTACTATGACGACTGACGCAGTATTCTCCGTGTAACTTAGGTATCTCTCGGTAACTTACGGTACTCGTACGATGTCTCTACTGTAATCTGACGTATCTCCCTATGGCAGGATTATATATACTCAATATATATACTCAAGTCGTGTCTATTATCATACAAAAAGAACAGATCCCACAACAACAATTATATGAGCAAACGCATGCGAAGAAATAGCCTCGAGATGCTGTCAAGTAGGGTACAGTGAGGAAATGAAGAAGAGCGGTAGAAGAAGAAAAAGTAGCTAACCGAGTTGTGTTGAGAGAAACAGAGACACATGCAGAAATGATCTTGAGATTCACGAGAGGTCGACCTGGCAAGAGGGAAATGATCGCTGATATAAGAGCTAATTCCATAGATATGGACATTGGAGACCTTCCTAAAGAGGGGAAAGTAGCCAGGGATAGAGTAAATAGAGGAAGGATTAGAAAGCTCAAGTTTAGTTTTACAAAGAAATAAGATGTCAGATCATGTTTCTTAATAATTTACTCAACTTCTGGAATGCTTCCTTCACCATGCCAATTCGCCTTCGGATCTCTGTGTCGCACTTTCCGTCTTCTGTTATAAAACTTCCCAGGTATTTAAATTTTTGTGCCTGCTTGATTCTGGTATCCCCGACCTGTATTTGACATATTAGGCTGCCCTTTTTAATTGTTATGACGAAGGAAGCATTCCAGAAGTTGGGTAAAGTATTAAGAAACAGGACAATTTCGCTAGAAACAAGGAAGAGAGTACTAGATTGCTATGTGATGTCAGTTCTTCAATATGGCAGTGAATGCTGGACAATATCATTGAAGATGAAGAAAAACTTGAAGCAACTGAAATGTGGTTTTGCAGAAGGATGCTGTGAATATCATGGATCGAGCATGTGAGTAATGACGAGGTCCTAGAAATGATGGAAACAAAAAGGAAATGCATCAGGAAGAGACAGCTGAAGTTCCTGGGACATGCAATGAGGAAGGAGGGCTTGGAGAACCTGATACTAACAGGCCAGATACAGGAAAAAAAAAACAGGGGAGAGCAACGGATAACATATTTGAAGGACCTAATCAGGTGGATGATAGAACGAGGTTTGCATGGTGTAACAGGAGAAGGGGTTCTAAGAGCCACCAGGGAAAGGAAAATGTGGAAAGCCATGATCGCCTACGTCCTGAAAGGACAGAGCACATAGAATAAGAATATATATGCCAACTGTTTATTAGAAGTTATGTGGGTATAAAATGGGGGATCAATTCTATAGTATAATCAATATATAAACTGATCCCTCAATTTGTGACCACAGTAGTTTCTATACATTTATATTTTAGATTTATGGGCTTGAGCTAGTGGATGACAGAACGGGGTTTGCGTGGTGTAACAGGAGAAGGGGTGCTAAGGATCACCATTGACAGGGAGACATGGAAAGCCATGATCGCCTATGTCCTGAAAAGACAGGGCATATAGAAGAACAAGAAGATGTCAGGTTAACTTAGGTGCAGGAATGATTCAAAGCTGCAAAATTTGTTACGGATTTTACGGATCTTCGAGAAAGAGATGTTAACATGTTTAGGTGATTCTTTTCTACTGGTTTAAATTTGTCATAATTCGAGTTTGTTCTTTTTTTTTTTTTGTCTTTTTGGTAAAGAGAGGCTTAGACTAGTAGTATCAGTCGATCGTCAAATTCAGCAGGTTTAGGATGGAAACTGATGCAGACTGCAGCATAATGTCGAATCGAGGTTGCCCACCGGAGACTCTTGCAGGGACACACATCATGGCACTACAAGAAACCCCGATATTATTTAACTGTTGATCAGAGCAGCCTCTCAAGAGTGCCGGCTGCTAACTATCAGTCGGGAGCATCAACCAGGAAAATGCTAATCCGGTACCCTAAAAAAAACAAAACTTGTCACTATCCATACCCATTAAAAAAAGATTTAGACAGAACTACTATTATACCTGAAGAAAAAAAGAAACCGAAAAACAGTCTCTACTACTGTTCAAAAGAAGATTGGGGTGTATAAACCTATCTCGATTATTATTCATTAACAAGCAGCATATTTTAATTTCGAAATGGGCTGGTTGTCATTTCTATTTGTGTGCCCGCCACGTTAAACCAATAGAACAAAACATAGACAAAAATAGAGTCTCAGTCTATATATGCGTAAAAATTAAGGGTATCCACAGCATCCTGGTATTTGTTACTCTAAATAGTTTTGAGACGATTTATCGATCTTGGTTTTTGTTCTGCAATGCATATATATATATATATATATATATATTTTTTTTTTTTTTTTAAGGGAACTGTTCAATAAGGACGTGCGCGAAAAAGCAGTCTCCACAATATCCTGGTATTTGTTAATCTAAATATATTTTTCACGCGTTACAATCATAAAATTTCATATTTCAGCATATATCTATATTTTCTAATTGAATGTGAGCGATTATGACTTTCCACAACTTCATGACAGTTCAGATAGATAGATAGATAGATAGATAGATAGATAGATAGATAGATACCAGCTGATTTATTAGATAGATAGATAGATAGATATCAACATTTATTAGATAGATAGATAGATAGATAGATAGATAGATAGATAGATAGATAGATATCAGCTGATTTATTAGATAGATAGATAGATAGATAGATAGATAGATATCAGCTGATTTATTAGATAGATAGATAGATAGATAGATAGATAGATATCAGCTGATTTATTAGATAGATAGATAGATAGATAGATAGATATCAGCTGATTTATTAGATAGATAGATAGATAGATAGATAGATAGATAGATATCAGTTGATTTATTAGATAGATAGATAGATAGATAGATAGATAGATATCAGCTGATTTATTAGATAGATAGATAGATAGATAGATAGATAGATATCAGTTGATTGATAGATAGATAGATAGATAGATAGATATCAGCTGATTTATTAGATAGATAGATAGATAGATAGATATCAGCTGATTTATTAGATAGATAGATAGATAGATATCAGCTGATTTATTAGATAGATAGATAGATAGATAGATAGATATCAGCTGATTTATTAGATAGATAGATATCAGCTGATTTATTAGATAGATAGATAGATATCTATTGATTTACTAGATAGATAGATAGATATCAGCTGATTTATTAGATAGATAGATAGATAGATAGATAGATAGATAGATAGATAGATATCAGCTGATTTATTAGATAGATAGATAGATAGATAGATAGATAGATATCAGCTGATTTATTAGATAGATAGATAGATATCAGCTGATTTATTAGATAGATAGATAGATAGATAGATATCAGCTTGATTTATTAGATAGATAGATAGATATCAGCTGATTTATTAGATAGATAGATAGATAGATAGATATCAGCTGATTTATTAGATAGATAGATATCAGCTGATTTATTAGATAGATAGATAGATATCAGCTGATTTACTAGATAGATAGATAGATAGATATCAGCTGATTTATTAGATAGATAGATAGATAGATAGATAGATAGATATCAGCTGATTTATTAGATAGATAGATAGATAGATAGATAGATATCAGCTGATTTATTAGATAGATAGATAGATATCAGCTGATTTATTATATATATATATATATATATATAGATAGATAGATAGATATCAGCTGATTTATTAGATAGATATCAGCTGATTTATTAGACAGATAGATAGATATCAGCTGATTTAGGTAGACAGACAGGTATCAGTTGGTTTCTAAGATAGATAGATACATACATACATACATACATACATACATACATACATACATACATATCATCTGATTTATTAGATAGAGAGATAGATAGATAGATATAAGCTGATTTGTTAGATAGATAGATAGATAGATAGATAGATAGATAGATAGATAGATAGATATCACCCTATTTATTACATAGATAGATATTAACTGATTTATTATATGGATATATATAGATAGATAGATAGATAGATAGATAGGTAGATAGATAGATAGATAGATAGATAGATAGATAGATAGATAGATAAATATATAGATATCACCTGATTTACATAGATAGATATATATCAGCTTAATTATTACTTAGATATCAGTTAATTTGTTAGATAGATAGATAGATAGATAGATAGACAGACAGACAGATAGACAGACATAACAATTATTTTGTACGGAATTTCTTTTTGTTGCACTCTATGGGCTAACGCGTAATACATTCATATGTAAAGATGTCAGAATTGACCGGATATGTAGGAAAATCGAGCAAATTAAAACGGAAAGCAACGACTTTGAACAAAAACAGACTCAACGTTTAACAAACAACGGAGGCGGAAATTAACGACGAACAATTGAAAAACGACATCCGACAATATTTGCATTCACTTAGAATTCGGATGCGGCGAGCAGTGCTACGGAAATTGCTGAAGTTATTAAAAGAAAGCAATATGATTGAAAGGAATCCTGTCAATATACTGAATAAGAATGCGTTCATTCCTCCATAAGCAACATTCGACCATATCCTGCTACCTTGACTTTGCTGCAAACGTGTCCTCATTTTTTTCTGGTTCAAATGGCAGCGATGGACATGACCTGTTACTAAAAGTTTTCATCATTTCAACAACAGTCCAAAAATTAACTGCTTTTGTCTTCCTATCATGTTTTGAGACAAGTCACATTTTATATATATATTCGTGTAAAATCCTTTGTACAGTAAAGACGGAAGCTGATGATGGTTCGCATGAAAATAGGCCCAAACTTCCGATTTACCATGCAATAACGTGTCTGTCCTAATTTTTCTTATATTTGCTCTATATGTATTTATATACATATATATTTAGAGCTCTCTTAGAAAGTTATCCTACCACTGCATATACAGTATACTCCTTTGGATCCTTCTATATCTACACCGCATGCAGATATATATATATATATATATATATATATAAATTTTGTGTATTTTGGCAGCAGAATGAAATCAAAGAGACAAGTCCATTTTTAAAATGCTACCTACATCAAACACCTAGCTTAAATAAAATAAATCTTGATATCTCAACTAACATACTCCAATGCCTGTAATCGGACGAAGAACCACACCACCACCATTTTGTCACCGTCTGCGGCCATCCGCCATGTTAAAAATGGACTTGTCTCTTTGATTTAATTCTCTTTGTTTAATTCCACTTTGTTAATAACTTAAATGTTCTACGTTCACTATATATTATTGTTCATTCTTTGATAATGATTTATGTAAGCCGAAAGCTAAGACCTGATAAAAAATTAACAATTACTGTGATTTCTTGTCGTCTTTTAACGATAGCACGATCAAGCTTACCAGACTATACGCAAGGATCCTACACAAAATAAATAGACAAAACTTGTGTATATTATTCAACAAAAGCTGTATTAATATATATATATATATATATATACATATATAATAATAATAATTATTAATAAATTATAACATTGATATGTTATAATATCACTACAAAAGTAGCTATTTTGTTTCGACACTTTTTGTGTCTTTTCAAGTGATGTTGTTATTTCGAAATGAATGGCTTTAAAAGGTTAAGAACAAGCAAGACCTCTTTCATCAGGGAGGCATTATTGTATGTACAATGTGGACCAATCAGAGTAAAGCAACTTTTACTTTGGAGAATATGTGGGAAGACTTAAAATTAATCTTGGTGGGCATTGGTATTAAATTTTTATAAAATTAAGATCAGCATTATTAATTAACTATTATATCTATTATATTTTTGTTGCTAAAAAAAAAAAGAAAAAAAAAGTAAAAAAAAAATATATATATATATATTTTAACAATTTTGTACATTTAGAAAATTATTCATATTTTAGACGGAGGAGAGAAAAAGAATGCATACATGAATAAACTTACAAACATTCACATATGGAGAAATATTCACAAACATTAGTGAGAAAAAACATATACATAGTAATACACCCATGTATATATACATACACAAATTTCAAAATTTAGTCTTTATCGAGATGTCAATTTGTCTGTTAACTTTTAGGCAGACTAAATTGCTACATATTGGATACAGTCACGGCGGATTCATAAAATCACTGGCCTCATATGAATGGGGTCAGGATAGACATAATCATATTTCAGTGCATGAACACATAAGCGGGAATAAATATATACTTACGCAAAAACATAAAACAAACTTAAATGCGTATGCATGTGCAAAACGTCATACATATATATATATATAGAGAGAGAGAGAAGAGAGAGTTCAATACTGTTCATATGAAGTTATGACTGTAAGCCTCGGTTGTTTAGCTCGCGTGTGCGTGTGTCTCTGCGCATGTCAATGGTTGTATATATGTAAAATTATGTCTGTTTATGCGTAAGAGGCGTCATGACAAAAATACATATTCCCACCAAAGTCAATTCCACCTTCAACAAAAGTTCATCAATATACGTATCTCCGTATACATCCAGTATTTTGAAATAAAATTAAAACAGTTAGTTAGACGATCAAAAAAGCATGAAACTTAAGAAATCTATCTATCTATCTATCTATCTATCTATCTATCTATCTATCTATCTATCTATCTATCTATCTGTCCATACATACGTACAGATATAAATATATATACACACTTACAAATATATACAGAAATATCCATAAATATAAATACATACACAGAAATATACACAAATATATATATATATATATACATATATATACATATACATATACACACACACACACACATACAAATATATACGTATTACATATATATATATATATATAAACACATACATACACACACACATACGCAAACAAACATATATATAGAAACATGGACACTTTAACAAACATATATACATGTGCGAACATATACACAAATATACAGACATACACAAACACATGCATGTACACATATACACACACACATACATATATATATACATATATGATCGTATAATACGTTTTTAATTCATATTTGGAAATCACTTGTTTCTGATGAAGGACCGAGGGCGGTCAGAAATATAAAACAATAATAAAATATGTATATATACATACACACATATACACATATATACACACGCACACACACACATACACACACACACATATATATATATATATATATATATATATATATATATATATATGTATGTACATATATATACATATATACACACATATACATATACATATATACATTTTCAAATTCGAAAATTTTTTTTTTTTTAAATTCCTTCCCATACACACATATACATATACACATATACATATACAAAAATATACAGACAAATATGTAAAGCCTACACACATATACAGATGAGTACAAATATCTACAAAAAAAAAAATATATATATATACAAATTAGTAATTAAAGCAAATCTCAATATGTCTACAAGCACAAAAGGACAAATGTACACTTATACATACATACGCACAAAAATATATACATACATATATATACATACGCACACACATACACATATACTTATACACATACATGCATATACAAACACATACAAACACGTACATACATAAAAATATATATATATATATATATATATATATATATATATATATATAGATACATAAACTAATATTTAAATATTAATTTGCCTATATCCGATGGGTACCTCCACCCGACCTAGACGCCCCAATAATAACCTTCCCAGATACACAATCAAGCACATATCAACACAACAAAAACTTACAAGCAAAGAATCCAATACCGAACGCCAACCCAAATAGCCATGAGGCACTCAGTCCGACATCGATCATTGCGTCAAAACATGGCAGAAACTATACCAATATAAGTCATTCGGCCGGAGTGTAACACGTTTCACTATAGTAACGACTGACAGACCAACAAATAATAACCATCATACTCGAGGCCAACATCTCGCATAATTTCTTAACTATTTATAAATTCCCTGCCCTGCAAAAACCAATGTCGGGCAGAGCACCACACAACCACACAACCCGCCTAACAATATTAGGTCTAATGGCTGGCAAAAATAGTATAGTATATGACGAACAAAGTACCCAGCAGAGTTAACCAGAACGTCCAACCCGAATAGAAACACCCATCAAAAAGACAGTTGAGGATATTTTTCTTAATTACTTGAAAATTACAGCCCGTATTTTAATGTAAATGCTGAACTATGCTTACAATGAACTGTGAGCTCATTCCTCTGGTTTAACATTTTAACCTTATCCCTAAATTTGATAATTTCTAATTTTTCGTTGAGACAGAGGTAGCAAGGTGCACGGAGAGAGTTACAAATTCGGGCCTTTGTAAGGATTTTCCATTTAACAGTGGGTGTTTTGTTTTTTTCCTTTAAGGACCAATAGTATTTAGATAATGAGGTGCTGTGTTTATAGGAATTATTACTGAAAGATAATGTATGTTGATACCAGCGAGTTTTAAACGAGTTCTTAGTCGAACCGATATAAAATTTTATATTACTAGGATTTTCAATTGTGGATACGGTACAAATATAAACTATGGAGCTAACTAGACAGTTATTATGTAAAGGGCAATCTTTAGGATTTCTACAATTACAATTGCTGGTATTAGTACCTTTGTCTCTGGTACAATCACTTTGAGAATTGTGATTTACAATGCTTTTAGTATCATAATACTTTTTGAGGACTTTGTTGTTATGTTTTTTAATAATTTTTTCTAGATTATTCGTGCAACTGTAGCTTAACTTGAGAGTATTGTTGTTAAATATTTTACTAAGAGGATTAGTTTTTGGAAAGTGTTTGTTAATTAATTTTAAGAATTTATTTCCTACTTTAGTTTTAACCAACAAATTGTAGGGAGGGGTAAACCATATTATTTTTCTAGATCTTTTCTTGCTAATATTATAGTTAGTAGGGTTTTTGTATTTAAAATCAGCGGCCTTATAACCGCTGTTTCTGAGTGCAGAATTGTAAAATTTACTATGTCTATCAAAAATTACTTTACTAGAAGAGTTGTTGCTCAGTCTAGATTCGATAGAAGAAGGTATATGTTTAATGACTGATGGGGGATGGTTGGTATGAGGATTAATGTATATAGGATTAGAGTTAGCCTTCATGTAAGGTTGGAAAGAATTATTATTAAGGTCCAGAGTAATATCTAAAAAGTCTACTTGTTTAATGTTAGTCGTGATTTCTACTTTAAGCCCTAAACTCTTTAATTCTCTATGTATTATCTTCCTAATACGATCTACCTTAATTTTAGTGGAATCTCTAACAATCATTAAACCATCATCTCTATATAAACCTACTTCGTTTCGGTCACTTTTTATATCTATGCGAATCCGTTATTTTTGAAATTTTTTATAATTGCTCTTCTAGTTTTATATGTTGTTTGTTAAAGTTTTTCTTTTTTAATCATTTCTTTTAAACAAAGTGTTACTACCACTGTTATCCTTGGGGTTACATGGGGAAGGTAAAGAGGAGGAGTGGTTAGGTAGGAAATATCAGAAGGTGATACATGGTTAAGGATGTCCCGAGGATGAGGGTTCGGCCAGTGGGAAGAGTGTTTGAAAGAATGAGACGAGTTGAGTGTGGAGGTGTCTCTGACCTTACATGCTTCACACAGATTGTAGCCGTCGGGAAGCAGTGCTTTTGATTTTGTATGTTCTTTGACTAAAGTTTTTCTTTTTAAGTCATTTCACCCCCAAGCAAGGTATTCCACTGCTACTATTGCTCCTTGGGGTTATAGGGAAGGTAAAGAGGAGGAGTGGTTAGGTGTAGGAAATATCAGAAGGAAGGAATTGTTATGGTTAAGGATAATGCCGAGGATGAGGGTTCGGCGGATGGGAAGAGTGTTTGAAAGAATGGGAGCGAGTTAGTGTGTTAGAGTGTCTGTGACCTTACATGTAAACTACTAGGTGTAGCCGTCAGGGAAACCAGTCTTTTCTAGTTTTGTGTGTTGTTTATTAAAGAGTTTTTCTTTTTTAGTCATTTCTACCCCAAGCAAGGTATTCCACTGCCACTATTGCTCATGGGGTTACATGGGGAAGGTGAAGAGGAGGGAGTGCTTAGGTGTAGGAAATATCAGAAGGAAGGTGATACATGGTTAAGGATGCCGGATGAGGTTCGGCGGATGGGAAGAGTGTTTGAAGAATGGGAGCGAGTTGTTGTTAGGAGGTGTCTATTGACCTTACATGTAAATACTGGAGATTGTAGCCGTCGGGGAAGCAGTCTTTTCTAGTTTTGTATGTTGTTTGTTAAGTTTTCTTTTTTAGTCATTTCACTTTAAACAAGGTATTCCACTTTCTTCCACTATTACTCATGGGATTCCATAGGGGAAGGTGAAGAGGAGGTATAGGTGTAGGAAATATCAGAAGGAAGGTGATACATGGTTAAGGATGCCAGGGATAAGAGGGTTCGGCGGATGGGAAGAGTGTTTGAAAGAATGGGAGCGAGTTGTGTGTGGAGTGTCTATTGACCTTACATGTAAACTACTGGAGATTGTAGCCGTCGGGGAAGCAGTCTTCTAGTTTTGTGTATGTTGTTTGTTAAAAGTTTTTCTTTTTTAGTCATTTCACCCCAAGCAAGGTATTCCACTGCCTGTGCTCATGAGGGTTGCATAGGGGAAGGTGAAGAGGAGGAGTGCTTGGAATGGCAGGAAATGTCAGAAGGAAGGTGATACATGGTTAAGGATACCGAGGATGAGGGTTCGGCGGATGGGAAGAGTGTTTGAAAGAATGGAGCGAGTTAGTGTGTTAGGAGGTGTCTGTTAAGCCTTACATGTAAACTACTGGAGATTGTGGCAATCAGGAAGCAGTCTTTCTAGGTTGTTATGTTGTTTGTTAAAGGTTTTTCTTTTTTAGTCTCATTTCACCCCCAAGCAAGGTATTCCACTGCCACTATTGCTCATGGGGTTACATAGAGGAAGGTGAAGAGGAGGTTATTTCAGGTGGAAATATCAGAAGGAAGGAGGTGAGTACATGGTGAGGATACCGAGGATGAGGGTTCGGATGGGAAGAGTGTTTGAAGAATGGGAGCAGAGTTAGTGTGTTAAGGGAGGTGTCTATTGACCTTACATGTAAACTACTGGAGATTGTAGCCGTCAGGGAAGCAGTCTTTTTCTAGTTTTGTATGTTGTTTGTTAAAGTTTTTTCTTTTTTAGTCCTTTCACCCTGACAGGGTATTTCACTGCCACTATTGCTCCTTGGGGTTACATGAGGAAGGTAAGGAGGAGTGGTTAGGTGTAGGAAATATCAGAAGGAAGGTGATACATGGTTAAGGATACCGAGGATGAGGGTTCGGCGGATGGGAAGAGTGTTTGAAAGAATGGGAGCGAGTTAGTGTGTTAGGAGGTGTCTATTGACCTTACATGTAAACTACTGGAGATTGTAGCCGTCGGGGAAGCAGTCTTTTCTAGTTTTGTATGTTGTTTGTTAAAGTTTTTCTTTTTTAGTCATTTCACCCCAAGCAAGGTATTCCACTGCCACTATTGCTCATGGGGTTACATAGGGGAAGGTGAAGAGGAGGAGTGCTTAGGTGTAGGAAATATCAGAAGGAAGGTGATACATGGTTAAGGATACCGAGGATGAGGGTTCGGCGGATGGGAAGAGTGTTTGAAAGAATGGGAGCGAGTTAGTGTGTTAGGAGGTGTCTATTGACCTTACATGTAAACTACTGGAGATTGTAGCCGTCGGGGAAGCAGTCTTTTCTAGTTTTGTATGTTGTTTGTTAAAGTTTTTCTTTTTTAGTCATTTCACCCCAAGCAAGGTATTCCACTGCCACTATTGCTCATGGGGTTACATAGGGGAAGGTGAAGAGGAGGAGTGCTTAGGTGTAGGAAATATCAGAAGGAAGGTGATACATGGTTAAGGATACCGAGGATGAGGGTTCGGCGGATGGGAAGAGTGTTTGAAAGAATGGGAGCGAGTTAGTGTGTTAGGAGGTGTCTATTGACCTTACATGTAAACTACTGGAGATTGTAGCCGTCGGGGAAGCAGTCTTTTCTAGTTTTGTAT
This sequence comes from Ascarosepion bandense, assembly GCA_037127315.1. Classification (NCBI taxonomy): domain Eukaryota; kingdom Metazoa; phylum Mollusca; class Cephalopoda; order Sepiida; family Sepiidae; genus Ascarosepion; species Ascarosepion bandense. Next base: position 272,102 of record JBBBDQ010001409.1, on the reverse strand, counting down.
GTTGTTTGTTAAAGTTTTTCTTTTTTAGTCATTTCACCCCAAGCAAGGTATTCCACTGCCACTATTGCTCATGGGGTTACATAGGGGAAGGTGAAGAGGAGGAGTGCTTAGGTGTAGGAAATATCAGAAGGAAGGTGATACATGGTTAAGGATACCGAGGATGAGGGTTCGGCGGATGGGAAGAGTGTTTGAAAGAATGGGAGCGAGTTAGGGTGTTAGGAGGTGTCTATTGACCTTACATTTAAACTCCTGGAGATTGTAGCCGTCGGGGAAGCAGTCTTTTCTAGTTTTGTATGTTGTTTGTTAAAGTTTTTCTTTTTTAGTCATTTCACGCCAAGCAAGGTATTCCACTGCCACTATTGCTCATGGGGTTACATAGGGGAAGGTGAAGAGGAGGAGTGCTTAGGTGTAGGAAATATCAGAAGGAAGGTGATACATGGTTAAGGATACCGAGGATGAGGGTTCGGCGGATGGGAAGAGTGTTTGAAAGAATGGGAGCGAGTTAGTGTGTTAGGAGTTGCCTATTGACCTTACCTTAAAACTCCTGGAGATTGTAGCTGTTGGGGAAGCAGTCTTGTGGAAGGGAATTCCACAGCCAGGAAGTGCGAGAAAAGAAACTGTTGGAGTAGAAGTTGCGGTTGCATTTTATCGGTTTCATTGTAAAATGGTGGGATCTAGTTGCTAATCTAGTTTCTCGTGCAAATTCGAACCTAGGGGGCACCAGTGATCTAAGTTCATCGGAGCAGAAGCCGTGAAAGTATTTATAGAAGAGACACAGGGAAACCACGTTGCGCCTGTGAGAGAGAGACTGCAGGTGGTCTGCCAAGTCGGTATCGATCACATTACAGACTCTCCGCTGTACCTTGTCGAGAAGCGCGAGGAGAATAGCAGGGGCACCCGACCAGATATGTCAGCAGTATTCAATGCACGGGCGGATGGTAGATTTATATATGTGCAGGATTGATTCAGATGGAAAAAACCCTCCGGGCCCTGCACAGAGAACCGACTTTCATAGCAGCGGATTTAGCAATGGATTCGATATAGTCATTCCATATGAGGTCCGCTGAAAGTGTGAGACCAAGGAGGCGTAGTGTTTTACTCTATGGGAGAGAGACTGCAGGCGGTCTGCCAAGTCGGTATCGATCACATTACAGACTCTCCGCTGTACCTTGTCGAGAAGCCCGAGGAGAATAGCAGGTTCTTAAGATTATGAGACCGTCGTTTCTCTAGAGTCCTTTATTTTTTCTATGTATTATTTGGCTTAGTTTTTCTGTTGTGTCTTTTTAATCATTTGTGTCATGTTCTTGGTGCAGCTGTAGCTGATTTTCGCAGTGTTTTTTTTTAATATTCTGTAGAGAGTGCTTGATTCCGGGAAGTGTTTATGTAAGAGTTTGAAGAATATTTCTCTATGTTTGTTTTTATGTTTTTACATTACGGTGGGTTGAACTATATGATGTTTCGCTACTTGGTGACATTTTTTGTGCTTTGTAATGAGTGAGTGTTGCCAGGAATCCACTCTCTTTTCTAGCTCTCTTTCTTAGCTTAATTCCGGTTTCATTGAAAGAGTTGTCGGAAAGCTTGCGTTCAATTGATTTTGGCATCTGACTGATTATACAAGGATGTGCGTTGTAGTACAATGGATATCGACTCGGAACGAAAACTCGGGGAGCCGAGTTCGAATTCCAGTTGAATTCATAGCATTCACTTACGCGCAAATACCCTTGGGAAAGGTATTAATCCGACTCTTCCCTCCAGTTATGGGTTAACTAACAGGACAGATTGGGTCCTATAGCCATGGCTGGCAACCAGTCTACCGCAGAAAGCAATGGCAACCTACTGCGGGATAATCTTCTGCCCAGTCAGTCATGTCTCTTTTAAGACATGATCGCCCAAGCGTGTTTCACGTATGGCACTTAACTGACTGACTGAATATAATAGATGGAATAATGATTAAGGCTTATATTGGTCATAAAGTGGGGGGCCACTTTATAACTTCATAACAATAGGAAACCGATCCCCCACTAATTACTACATAATAATATAACAGATTTCTTTTCCCTTTACCTATGAGTCAAATAACAGGACAGATTGGGTTCTATAGAGACATGATCGCCCAAGCGTGTTTCATATATGGCACTAAACTGACTGACTGACTGATTATACATGGCGGGTGATTAGAAAATGTTTGCATAGACAGTAGTCTATGGTTGGTTCTTTCTGTGTGATTTATATCTAGCTTTTCTGAGACTGAATCTAACATCTTGAAAATGTACCTCGTTTAAATTAAATTTTATGTCTATGTCAAATCCGTTATTTCTGAAAACCGTCATAATTGCATTTCTTGTTTTGTCTGTGTAATTTATGTTATAGTTTTCCAAGATTATGAGACCGTCGTCCCTGTAGAGTCCCGTATAATTTCCATCTGTTAATGTGCTTAGTTCGTGTAGTAGATATAGGCCTATGATTGGGCAGGTCTCTGAACAGTCAAAGGTTCCCATTATATCTTGTCTACTTTTACACTCTCTCACGCAGCGCTCTTCACAACAGTGTTCCCTTCCTTCTCTGACCCATTCTCTGATGTCCCTTGTGACTTGTTCCTCTTTCTCTTTACTCACCTCTTATGTAACCCTCTGCTCACTAGTGGCAGTGCAGCCTTGCTTGGGGTGAAACGATTATAAAAAGAAAAGTATATGTGTGTGAGGATGTGCGTTGTGGTGCATTGGATATTGGCTCGGAACGAGAAATCGGGGAGCCGAGTTCGAATTCCAGCCGAATTCATTGCATTCACTTACGCGCAAATACCCTTGGGAAAGGTATTAATCCGTCTATTCCTTCCAGTTACGGGTTAACTAACAGGACAGATTGGGTTCTATAGCCTTGGTCAGCAACCAGTCTACCGCAGAAAACAATGGCAACCTACTGCGGGATAATCCTCTGCTCAGTCAGTCATGTCTCTTTCGAGACATGATCGCCCAAGCGTGTATCACGTATGGCACTTAACTGACTGACTGATATGTGTGTGTGCATATATATATATATATATATGTGTGTGTGTGTGTGTGTGTGTGTGTGTGTGTACGTGATTTTTTCGTGTATATATATATATATATATATATATATATATAGGAAAACCTACTAAAAAGTTGTAAGTTTAAAAATGTATTTTTTTGAAAGTATTTATTTATTTCTATTATTATATTCGATATTTCAGACCGTCATCGGCCCTTCATCAGAAACAAATGATTTTAAAATTTAAATTAGAAACGTTTTTTGCGAGGCGCGTTCGTCCGAGAGATTGTTTACATCACGTGACGCAGAAAGCGACAGATTTTAAAAAATATTTGTAAACGTAGACCTCTCTTTAATAATACTTATAAATGTTGTTTTAAAGAAACGTTTACAAATATTTTTAAAAATCTGTCGCTTTCTGTGTCACGTGATGTAAACATCTCCGCTCATCGAGAAAACGCTTCTAATTTAAATTTTAAAATCATTTGTTTCTGAGGAAAGGCCGAGGACGGTCTGAAATATCAAATATAATAACAGAAATAAATAAATACTGTCAAAAAATACATTTTAAAACATACAACTTTTTAGTATTTTTTCCTATACATATTATTAAGACAGTATACGTGGATCATCACTATGTTGTATATGTCTACGGCTATATCCTCCGATTACCGAAGTTAAGCAATATCGAGCCTGGTCAGTACTTAAATGGGTGACCATTTGGGAATACCAGATGCTGTAAACGTAAGGACCAAGAATGGTCTACCGGTCCTCCAGGCTTGGGAGGTTAGACGCAGGGCTAACAACCCTGTCCCAGTTTGTTACAGAAACAGCAACAAAAAGTTGCTGCCCTATACACCATTGAGTGTGATTAAATGATGATGATATATATATATATATACACTGTTAAATATACGAGACAATATATATATACAAATATATTAAATTTAGTGTATCGAGGCAGCAAATAATTTTCTAAACATATACTGTTAAATATAAGAGACAATGAATGTCTATTATATTTAATCATGAGCCGTTCTAAACGTTGTATTATAGCTTTAATTTCAGTTGAAAATAAAGACAAAAATTATTAAGTTGGTTCTAAGCTTTCGGCTCACATGCGCCATCTTCAGAGAGGTTTTATGTCAACACAAGATAAAATCGTCACTAATGGTGAATGTTATAGTGTTACCGTCCTTATAACCTCTCTGAAGATGGCTCACTTAATAAAAAATTATTCAAATGTTGGAGAATTTTTGTCTTTATTTTCAACTGAAATTAAAGCCAAAATACATCGTTTAGAACGGCTCATGATTAAACATAATAGACATTCATTGTCTCTTATATTTAACAGTATATGTTTAGAAAATTATTTGCTGCCTCGATACACTAAATTTAATATATTTGTATATATATATATATATATATATATATACACGAAAACAAGCACATACCTATATATATTGATATATCTGTATTTCGAATATGTGTTCGATAAATTGTCGTCTAAATGAGGCTAAAATGAAATAAACACTCACATCTCATTTTGACTCATATACAGGATGTGGTGGATAATTCGTTATCTAAATGAAGGAAAAAAAATTAAATATGACTGACATCACCTTTTAACAGATATATTTCCCAAAATACTCAAAAAAACTTTTAATACTAAAGTGGAAATTTATTTAATAAAATCACCATACAATTTCGTAATCTCCTGCTACTCTTCTGGTCGGTCTCCTTGTTTAAATTAGTGAACGTCATCAGTTCATCTTTAGTGCTATAAGAGTTTTGTTGGTTTCTCACTCAACACATTATGATATATATATATATATATATATATATATATATATATATATATATGATCGGAAAAATTATACCATTTTAAAGTTAATTTAAAATAGATATGGTTTTGCCCATACATATCTGTGTTGACTTTTATCCAAATGTTCACAATATTTGCGGCAGCTTCATGCTTCTATTCTCCCAGATCTTGACATTTTTCTTTTTCAGGGAATAGTTCACTCATTCTAATTTTTTCTTATTAAGGGAGGTTCGCAAATATTAATATCAGTGGCTATCCGAAGCGGTAAGATCAGATGTGTAGGGTGAGAATAATATGAATTTTCATCTAAGCTGCACCAGATTCTGTCTGGTTTTGTTGAAGAAATTCTGCCATCGTCTTGATAGAAAACATCCGATTCTCCCAAATGAGTCTTGTTTGTTGCGTTTGAGACTCTCTATAGGAAGAGGAGCGTAAAATGATTTACAGTCAAACATAGTTACTCTAATATTAAAACAATTGAATGTATTTGTAAATATTATAGCACGTTTAAATTTATACGGTCGACGAGTATATCTCATTAGATCAAACTCTATAGGTAGGTTAGTGCACAGAGATGTAAAAATTATGGAAATCAAGATGTCAGGAGGTGTAACAAAATATGTTGGTAATCTGATATGCCATTTTTTTGCAAACATATATGTCGCCTCTCTTCTACTCTAAATTTTGGTTTAATAAAACCTCCTGTCTATCTTTTTCCAATGTAATAAAGCATTTTAGATTAATATTTTCTGCATCAAAATTCTTAAAGTATGAAACTAAAGGCCACAGATTTATGGTTCAGATTCTGTGGTCATATAAAAACCCCACGTTAAGTCTTTAACGTTGGCCCTTGATAATTCTCAGGTCAATACATCTGGAATTTGTTAGTATATCAAAGCTGTTGATATTAAAATGGCTTCGTTACATGAGGCAATGTATTTCTTAATTCTATGGAATCGAATACAATGTTGTTTGTTTAGCTTTACGAAGAGGGGTGATTAAATTGTGTATGAGTGAATGAAGTAATGATAGAGAGAGTAAGAGCATTTCTGGGGAAGAAGAGAAAGGAAAACGGGCTAACAAGATATTCGAAGGAAAGAAAGTTAGAATATGTAATAAAAATGAGGAACCACAAAAGAAAGTAAGAAAGAAAAGATCAGAAAAAAACGAAAGAAAGAAAGAAAGAAAGAAAAGGGAAAGAAAGAAAGAACGAAAGAAAGAAAGAACGAAAGAAGGAAAGAAAGAAAAGAATGAAAGAAAAGAAAAAAGAACGAAAGAAAGAAAAAAGACAAGAAAAAAGAACGAAAGAAAGAAAGAAAAGAAAGAAAGAACGAAAGAAAAGAAAGAAACAAAGAAAGAAAAAAGAACGAAAGAAAGAAAAGAAAAAAAGAACAAAAGAAAAGAAAGAAAGAAAAAAGACAAGAAAAAAGAACGAAAGAAAGAAAAGAAATAAAGAACGAAAGAAAAGAAAAGAAACAACGAAAAAAAAAGAAAAAGACAAGAAAAAAAGAACGAAAGAAAGAAAAGAAGAGAAAAGAAAGAAAGAAAGAAAGAAAGGAAGAAAGACAAGAAAAGGTAGACAAACAAAACAGTCTAAGAAATCAAAGTGTCGAATAAAGGAGAAAAACCCAAAAAAAAGAAAGAAAGAAAGAAAAAACAAATAAACAAACAAAACAAAAACGAACCAAAAACTCTACCCAATAAACAAATTATTTAATAAAAGCGAGAAACAAAAAGGGGGAAAAATGATCAAGAAAGAATAAGAATAAAGAATTACATTTTTTGCAGAAGGAAAATAAAGAGAGAGAAATTGCGAGAATGTGATAGATGAGATGCAAAAAACAGGTGACCAGCAGAAGAAAGAAAGAAAGAAAGAAAAAAGAAAGAAAAAGAGAAAAAAATCTAAGAAAGATAACAATTGAAACAGAAGAGGAAAAAGATGTAAAGAAAGTAACGTCAGCAGTGAAATTATTTACGTAAAAGAAAGAAAGAAAGAAAGAAAGAAAGAAAGAAAGAAAGAAGCAAACAAACAAACAAGCAAACAAAAAAAACAAACAAACCAAAAACAAATTGTTTAATAGTATAGTGGGTTGCCTATCTATTCTTTTCTGTTAGTAGTGGGAAGTCCGTTCCAGTGAAGGGTAGTTGTATATTGTTGAAGTTAGACGGAATTTGGCCTTGTTGTAGATAGTCCACCGGTCTTCCAGGCTTGGGAGTTTGGGCGCAGGGCTAACAACCCTGCCCCGTAAAAAAAGTTTGTTACAGAAGCAGCAACAAAAGTTGCTGCCCTGTGCACCATTGTGATGGATAAATGATGATATATATATATATATATATATATATATATATATGTGTGTGTGTGTGTGTGTGTGTGTGTGTGTGTGTGTGTGTGGTGTGTGTGTGTGTGTGTGTGTGTTAAGCAAGTAATTAATGGAGTTTTATTCAACCTCAACAGAATGCACTGAACGGCCGTTTCGTCCTATATTTGGGACTCATCAGCAGTGCGCGTCGGGTTTCAATCTTGGCTAAATGCAATCGGATGTCTAACCGTACTGATGAGCTGTGATACAGCGAAACAGATCGTTTATGAAGACAGTTCATCTTCGAAAATAAGTAGAATTTTTCTTGCCCTCGCATATATATATATGTGTGTGTGTGTGTGTGTATGTGTGTGTGTGTGTGTGTTGCGCCTGTGGTAGTGGCTATGTTTCTAGCTATTTTCTAAACACTATTCGTGAAAATGAAACCGAAAATTATATTTTTATATTTTTCTGCTGATTAAAGAATGTTTTGAAAATTATATCACCATGACTAAATGTTCTATAGAACTACAACTTGCTTGTAAAATCTTCCCATCGAGGAGTCTTATCTTGCCATTTCATCACCCGCCAAAATTGCGTTATTATATCCATTTTTTTTTTTTACAGGCATTTCACTTTGTAAAAAATTCTAAGCCTGTGCTTAATAATTTTCTTCTTCGAAAAGGAAATTCATAAAGCAGGGTTCTGCCGATATTGAACATTTTTTCATCGCTCTCTAACCAAAGGAAATTTGTATTAAATTGTTTGCAAGCGCGATGTGTCAAAAAGGCTTGGTCTTTGGATCTTCATTTGCATATGAAGCCTACGGGCCGACATAAGAAGAGAAGGAGATGGCTGAGGATTAAAATGTGGCTACAAAATCTATTAGAGTCTCAATTTAAAGGAAAGGGGGTAATGCCAAAAAATAATTATTCAATAATCATCTTCAATTCATAAATGATATAAAAGTTAAATAATTAAAATATAAGATATTTATGTATTGAAAAAAATATAAGTTCACCTGAAAAATTGTACAAATTCATTTTAAAGAAACTTCCATAAAAGAAAGATTGCTCTCTAAAGACGCATATTTTAAATCACATTAACCGGCACCCAACAAGGGAAGTGACACTAATATATATATATATATATATATATAGTCATCGGCAGACAGATCTGTTTCGCTGTATCACAGCTCGTCAGTACGGTAGACAGCCGATTGCTTTTTACCCAGGATTGAAACCCGACTGAATTAGGGTCAGTCGGCGATTCTTCCTCTGAGCTCCGGGCGATCGGTAGAAGGAGACATACCTTTTAGCGTGTATATTATTATTATTATACACGCTCAATAGCTGAGAGTGTTCTAATTCATTGTTTAATGAACGATGCGTAGATGCCAGAGTAGATGCTGTTTTTCAACGTCTACCATTATATCGGTTCACACTCCACCCACATCTATTGAACAGGTGAAGAGGCTCATCCCTTGTTTCCTGTTTAGGATGTGGTTTCCGGCTTTCTCTTTTCCATTCTTTTTACCCTTACGTAACCCCCTGCGCATCAGTGGCGTTACCGCCTTGCTCGGGGTGATATGATTAAAAAAAAAAAAAATATATATATATATATATATATATATATATATATATATAAGTGAATAGGAACGAAGAAAAATTGACAACGTCCAAAACAGTAATTTAAAACAGCGCCCGATATACAATATAGAGCTGTGAATATTTATTATAAATTATAGTTTAGAACATGTCAGCTACGACAATTTATTCATATACGACACTCCCCATTTGAGATGACATCATCTGAAGTTTATATTTCTTCGGATTTCATTCATTATTTCAAGATTTCTGTTGCTGTTTTTTTTATTTCTTTTCTTACCGTCAAACCTTTGGCGCAACAATGTATGATGTTGTGGGCACTTCAAAATGTAATGCAATATTTCAATCGGTACCTCTTTCCGAAGATTTTCTAAATTAGTAAAACTTAGTTTAAACTGATTAAGGTGGGGCTTATGCTCCCACATTTGTACCTGTCCTTTTGCCGATCTGAAAGAAAGAAAGAAAGAAAGAAAGAAAGAAAGAAAGAAAGAAACAGAAATGAGGAAAGGGAAATAAATAATAAATAGGAGAAAGAAAGAAAGTAATGATGAAGAAAGAAATGAGAACTAAAAGAAATTAACTAATGAGGATAAGGAGAAAAATATTAAAAAAATAACGAAGAAAGAAAGAAAGAAAGAAAGAGAGAAAGAAATGATTAAGAGAGAAAAAATAAATAAATAAAAAATGATGAATGGAGAAATATAGAACGAAAGAAAGAAATAAGGAAAGAAAGGATTAAAAAGAGAATGACATAGTAAGAAATGATGAGGAAATAAATAAATAAAGAAAGAAAGAAAGAAATGAGGAAGAAAGTAGAATAAATAGAGAAAGAAAAAAAGGAAGACATAGAAAGAAAGAAAGAAATGAATAAGAGAGGAAAATGACTGAATAAAAAATGATGAATGGAGAAATAAAGAAAGAAAGAAAGAAAGAAACAAAGAAAGAAAGTAATGATGAAAAAGAAAAACACATAGAAAGAAATGATGAGGAAAATAAAGAAAGAAAGAAATGAGGAAGAAATAAAAACTAAATAGAGAAAGAAAAAAGAAAAACATAAAAAGAAAGAAAGAAAGAAAGTAAGAAAGAACGAAAGAAAGAAAGAAAGAACGAAAGAACGAAAGAAAGAAAGAAAGAAAGAAAGAAAGAAACGAAATAAAGAAAAAAAGAAAGAAAGAACGAAAGAAAGAAAGAACGAAAGAACGAAAGAAAGAAAGAAAGAAAGAAAGAAAGAAACGAAATAAAGAAAGAAAGAAAGAAAGAACGAAAGAAAGAAAGAAAGAAAGAAAGAAAGAAAGAAAGAAAGAAAGTAATGGTGAAAATGAGAAAGACATAGTAAGAAATGATGAGAAAAAGAAAGAAGGATATGAGGAAGAATGAAATAATAAATAGAGAAAGAAAAAAGAAAGACATAGAAAGAAAGAAAGAACGAAAGAAAGAAAGAAAGAAAGAAAGAACGAAAGAAAGAAAGAACGAAAGTAAGAACGAAAGAAAGAAAGAAAGAAAGAAATTAATGATGAAAATGAGAAAGACATAGTAAGAAATGATGAGAAAAAGTAAGAAGGATATGAGGAAGAATGAAATAATAAATAGAGAAAGAAAAAAGAAAGACATAGAAAGAAAGAAAGAAAGAAAGAAGAGAGAGAAAGAAAAAAATGAAAAAATGAGGGCGAGAGAAATAAAAAATGAGAGAAAATAATCATTAAAAGCGAAAGATACAATGAAGTGATGATGGAAAGAATGAAATAAAGAAATTTAAGAAAAGGAACAATTAACAAAATCATATATATAATTCGAAAATAAAGCTAGAAAAATATTTATATTTAATAATTAAATAAATGTACGAAGTTTTCGATGTATAGTTTAATTGTCTTAAAGAATTTGTAAAGAGAAGGCCGAAGAACTGAAAGTAAAGAAATGTCAAAGAAATACAAAATGAAAGAAAGCGAAGTATTCGATCAACTTCCAGAATGAGTTTTAAATATAAAAAAGACAAGTGCAAAAATAAAAAAGAAAAAATTACTAAAAGGAAAATAAAAAAAATGGCGACGGCAGGATCAAAATACAAATTCAAAGAAGGAAAACAAAAATAAGAAAACGATATGAATATATCATAAAAACGAAAAAAAAAAGTCTAGAGGAAGGAATCGAACAAATTGTTCTATTATTAAATTGTAGAAAACTGAAAGAAAAAATATTACCTCTCCCTTAAGAAAAAAAATTTTAAATCTCAAGGCAAGATGGCGAAACGCACGAATTTGTATAATGAAAACAGGAACGGACGAAGGATGCGATAAGAAAAGAAAACATGTCTGGTAAAAAGAGATGATGCGGTTCGGGAAAATCTCTCACAAGAATATTATTTGTAGAAAGAGATGAAAAGAAAATCTCTTTGCAATTAGGGAAGCAAATTAAGGAAATCCTTCGGGGGTTTTTGAAGTAGAATTGGGTATTTAAAAGGATTTTGTCGTAGGCAGGGAGAGTTTCGTTTTTTTTTTTTTTTAGGGAGATGACGGCTTTTGTTAAATGTTATTTCAGTAACAAATAGAAATACAAAGAACAGACGCATAGATAGATAGATAGATAGATAGATAGATAGATAGATAGATAGATAGATAGATATGAAACGACTGAGATAGATAGATAGATAGATAGATAGATAGATAGATAGATAATGAACAGGATTAGATAGATAGATAGATAGATAGATAGATAGATAGATAGATAGATAGATAGATATGAAACGACTGAGATAGATATATAGATAGATGTGAACAGACTGACATAGATAGATAGATAGATAGATAGATAGATAGATATGAAACGACTGAGATAGATAGATAGATATGAAACGACTGAGATAGATAGATAGATAGATAGATAGATAGATAGATAGATAGATAACGAACAGGATTAGATAGATAGATAGATAGATAGATAGATAGATAGATAGATAGATAGATAGATAGAAAACGAACGGATTAGGATAGATAGATAGATAGATAGATAGATAGATAGATAGATAGATAGATAGATAGATAGATAGACGCTGAAAGGAGTGCGTTAGATAATGAGGAGGGGTACCGAGCTAGATAATCTGATAAATAGATGGGAATGACACACACACGCACACACATACACACGCGTATACACACGCGTGCACACACACACGCGCGCACACACACACACACACACACACACACACACACACACACACATATATATATATATATATATATATGCGCATCGTTCATTCAGAAATCGTACTGATGAGCTGTGATACAGCGAAACAGAACTGTCTACGTATATATATGTATATCCTAAAATCAATCAGGTTCAGAAGTTTAAATAAGTGGGATGAGTT
>JBBBDQ010001409.1:147500-252500 GCA_037127315.1 Ascarosepion bandense | reverse complement strand
TCAGTCAGCGATTCTACCTCTGAGATATGGGCGTTCAGTGGAAGAAAGTAGACTTTTTAGCGTGTATATTATCATTATACCCGCCCATATATATATATATATATATATATATATATATATATATATATATATTCCATTTGTATATATATATATATATATTCCATTTGTAAACGAGTTATTACGCGACCTAGGTTTCTACCATGAGTGGTGTCTTCAGGCGATTCGCAATAACTTTATTATTTACTATTATTACTATTATTATTATTAGTTATTGCAAATAGCCTGAAGACACCACTCATGGTAGAAACCTAACTGCCATAATAACTCGTTTACAAATGGAAAATATTCAAAGGTTCTACAATATAATTGTATTGAACACTTTTTAATACAAATGTGCACTGGTCTTACCTTATTATGACCAGAAACTAAGTAATTAAACACTCAATATGTATATTTGCCACCGGATTACAAAAACATGATTTAACGGATTATATCATCAAAAACCACCAAAATAACGATTCGGAATTCACCAAAGGATATATACAAGGCATACTCACAGCTACACACAAAAAAACAAACCACCTCTCATTTCCACGCAGATATCTATTAGCAATGAAGGAACTAAAAAACAACAAAGATATACACATATCTTCTTCTGACAAAGGAGGGGGAATTACAATCATGGACGGACTTACATACCAACAAAAAATGAAAGACCTTATCGATGATGATAACATATATGAGAAAATCAACAAAACCACCATCACAAAAGAAACACAAAAATTTATATATAATATCAAGAAAGTTTTAAAAAGAGAAGATTCCTCCTGGGTGAAACTTATTACATACCATCCAAAAACACCCACACTATACGGTCTCCCAAAAACACACAAAACAAATGTACCAATGAGGCCTATTATATCCGAAATAGGCAGCGTCTCACATAAAATAGCTGGGAAATTAAGTAAAATTTTAGCACCACTTCTCGGCACAATAAGTCCATCACATATAATGCCTCCTCAAAAGGTGTTTACCCGTGCAACCAGACTGGCAACTGGGTCCCATCCATTCAGTCAGGTTAGCCAAATCCAGACGACAATTCTACTCCTGCAGCTTCCTCTATCGCACTTCCCGCCTGTGGAACTCACTCCCGTATTCTTGCTTTCCTGACGGCTACAACCTCCAGAAATGTAAATGCAAAGTCAATACTCACCTACTAACCACTGGACTCTAGCTCTCTCCCCACCCCTGTATAACCTTCCCTTTCTCTCCACCTATGTATCTGTCATCGCACCTGCTTTCTATTGTTCCTTTCTAACTAGTTTGTACTCCTCACTCTTTTCTAATTAATCTTTTTACATTTATGTAACCCCCTGCACATCAGTGGCGTTTCTGCCTTGCTCGGGGTGAAATGATTAAAAAAAAATATATATAAAAACTCTGGTGACATGGAAAACATATATATATATATATATATATATGACTGCGATTAATATGAAGAATCACTTTGATTAAATATGCTGCATTGATTAGATTAGTGGTTCCTTGATCACTACAACTATAGCCTCTTCCACGACCAGAATAGCGTTATCGTTGTCGATCCTCTTCAAAGACTTAACGAGTTTTGACTTGTGACATGGATCACCACTTTGCTTAAATATGGTGCAATGATGAATCTTCAGATTTAGTTTCGGTTTCTGCTGAAATACATCTGTATATTTAGTCATTAGCAAATGAACACCATCTTATTTTACTATCGTAATCAACACAATGACACTTAATTTATGGGAGGCTACTCATTTTTACTCACAAATTTTGACATAACTAGATTTTCTTAAATTCAATCCAAGTAATCCAACGGTCAGGATTACGTATTTTGCTATTAACTACTCCTTATATATATATATACTCCTTATATACTCCTTATATTTTGCTATTAACTACTCCTTAGATGCAGTGGGCTATGCTGATAAATTGAGTATTCAACCGCAATTTATTTGGTCTAAGATGATTTAATAGCCTTTTCCCTTTTTTCATTACTCAAACGTTGGTTTTACTTTTGACGATTTTCAATAGTTTTCAATTCGATTCAAATGTTGCCTCTTCCACAAACAGACCGCGTGCCGTGTATATTTTTTTATAATTTCAACCCAAGCAAGGCGGTACTGCCACTGATGTTCAGGGAGCTACATAAGAGAGTAAAAATTTTAGGCAAGTGCAGAGTGAAGACAAAGACGAACCAGCTACAGGGGGCGAAAGAGAGAGGGCAAGAGAAGGATGTGAACACGGGAGTGAAGACAGTTGCGAAGGTAGAGAGAAATGAAAAGAACAAGATACACAATGTGATATAAGAAAGGGCTGGAGTTAAGTGGGTAATAGATGGGAATTGATTTTGCATTTAAATTCCTGTAGGTTTAAGCCATCAGGAAGGTAAGTATATGGAACAGAGTTCAACAGGCGGGAAACATTAGAAAAGAAGCTGCTGGAATAGAATTGTCGGCTGCCTTTGGTTGATCTAACTGTAAAAGGGTGGGACCTTGTTGCCAGCCTGGTTGTCACATTCTTGTGGTGGGGGCATCAGTGACCTAAGTTCGTCAGAGTAGAAGTCATGAAAATATTTTATCCTCTTAAAACTTTCAATGAGCTTTATCTGGTGGCATAAAGCACAGACCGGAGATGCTAATATCAAGCTGGTAGCTAAATTGAAATACTTGGCAAATATTCTAACAGATGTCGGTATATGTGACACTGATGAAGGCGTATTGGTATGGCCAGGAGTATATTCCAGAAACTATAGATTATTTAGAGACAGGAACATTTTGTTGGAAAGAAGGAAGAGAGTACTGGATTGATATGTGATGTTTGTCCTTCAATATGATAGCGAATGCTGGACAGTCTCATCACAGATGAAGGAATGTCGGGAAGCAACAGAAATGTGGTTCTACAGAAGGATGCTGAGGATACCATGGACGGACTATACGGTTTTAGAGCGAAATTAAACGAAGAGAAAAATTATACTTAGCATCAAGCAAAGACAGTAAACGTTTTTGGAACACAGGAAGGAAGGCTTGGAAAATCTGATACTCACTAGGCGAATAGTGGGAAGAGGAGATAAGGGAAGCAATGTATGATATACTTGATGGGCTTGAGCAGATAAATTTTAAAGTTTAACAAGAGAATTGGTGTTAAGAGCTACAGTGAAAGGGAGATGTGGAAGGCTATGATCGCCTACGTTCAGAAGGGAAAATACACATAGCAGAACAACCACAGCTACAAGTAATTACTGAGAGACTAAATTTTATTAAAAAAAAATTTACATGATGTTCTTTATTCCTTTCAAGCCAAATTGTCCAATGGTGGAGTTTTGTATGACGACCTTTGACCTTAAGTACCTTTTGGATACTGGGGTTAAAAGCTGAGAATTAAATTGTTAAAGTATTGATAAAGGATTTCTTCTGTCTAAATATTTAATATCCTCCCCCAGTAACTCACTACTTTAAGGATGTTTTTCTGTTTATATTGCTTTTGGCAATATTCCAAAATTGTTCAATTAGGTTCTGATCTTGTCTCTACAGCACCCACTCCAGCATTGTCCTGTTGATCCTTTTAAAAAACATCTGAATGAACCTCGAATGTTTGATTAGAGCACCACTTTTCTTCAGATTCAGTTCCGGTTTTATTCAAATCTTTTTACATGACGATATTCTTTATTGATTTCAATCGAAGTAGTCCAGTGTTGTTATTTTTGTAAAACATGAATTACTTCTTAGTTGCGATGGTGTGACATGTTGATAATCAAGTTTGTAAAGAATTCACTCGAGATTTCTTTTTGTCCAAATTTATTTAATTGTTTCTCCGAGGACTTTGGCAATTGAATATTGTTTTGCGATCTCACTACTCAGTAATAAATTAATCTAACGAGTCCATCTTGCTAAACATTATATGGCCTCAAAATTCCCATGTGTGGATGATTGTGTAATGTATAACGACGGGGTATTTTTAATTGATTTTCTGAGTTTTAATTCCAGATGCTTTCGTTATGATCCGCAAATTCCTTTGGCAAAGGTAGGAATCCACTTGTTCTCTCTCAGCTATTGGTTAATTAGTAAAACTTGTAATATGAAATCATTATTATGTAAAAAAAAATAATTCTTACAATCTAAAAATTATTTTGACTAACCTGCAAAAATTTTATTAAAAAATCCTTGAATGCGGTTAGGCAAGCAGAATATTCAAGTATTCAACCGAGATTTATTTGTTCAAATAATTTTAATAATCTGCTACAAGGCTTCGGCACCTAAAGATTGTTTAGCGCCCAGTAAAGATCGACCTCACTAATCAGTCTTTAATTGATCTAGTGAATGAGTCGGTAAATTGCCATACGTAATACAAGATTTGGGCGATCATGTCTCAAAAAAGACATGACTGACTGGGCAGAAGATTTATCCCGAGTAGGCTACCATTGTTTCTGCGGTAGACTGGTTGCCAGCCAAGGCTATAGAACCCAATCTGTCCTATTATTTAACCCATAACTTGAGGGAAGAGACTGATTAATACCTTTCCAAAGGGTATTTGCGCGTAAGTGAATGCAAGGAAATCAACTAGAACTCGAACTCGGCAACCTGATTAGTCGTTCCGATTCGATATCCACTGCCCCACAATGCACATCTATCGAATCAATCTTGCTAAATATTAAACGGTGTCAAAGTTCCCATGTATTGACTGTGTAATATATAATGACGGGATATTGTTACAAGTTTCATTTCCAGTTGTTTTCGTTAGCTTCATTTAACCGCAAATTCTTTTGGAAAAGGTAGGAATCCATCTGTTCTCTTTCAGCAATGAGGTAATTAGTGAGGCTTGTATGATTATTATATCTCAAAATAAATTCTTAAAGTCTTAAAAGTATTTAGACTTTGTATAACTTTTAAAGATTTTATAAACCGTATAAAATAAATCAATAATTAACAACAATGTTTTAGTCCATTTTTGTTCTGTTGTTGTTTGTAGCGGAAAAGAAATTAATTAAAATCAACGCTCTTTTTCACTTTTACAAAAATTCACAACGACGTGTGAAATTTTGGTTTTCCCAAAGAGAAAAAGGATTGACCATCTGCTTAATGAAAAAGTCGAAACCAGATTTCGCAAATAGATGTTAAAATGATTTTTGACCAATGGGAGCGACTTGTAAGACTTGGAAGGACTTGGCGATCCAGTGTGAAATTCAAATTCATTTATAAATGATCTCGGCGTCAATCAAGAGTACGAATTCTTGTTATTCCTCCTTTTAATAAATTTCTGTTTTAAAATTCAAAATGTATATTTTATACTTATTACGCTATTTTGCACAATTTCACATATTCCAACCTGCCGACAACAAACCTTCTTGATGATGAAAAATCTTCTGATGATGATAATTCTACATAAAACTTGTAAAGTGTAGGGAGTACGGTTAAGTCAAAGGCCGAATCAAAGAAACATTAAACAGCTCCCTACGCCACACTGGTGACTCCCGACGTTCAAGAATACGCACCCCTACGCAACATGTTCTTCAGCAATGCCTGAATGAAATCTGATTGGTGGCAAAGCGCACCATCATGCCGGGAATATTTTTCGGTGAAGAAAGTTCGCTGCTGTTCCAAATAACCTCACAAATCATTTCGTTTGGGAGGTGCTTCTTTGTTTATAGTGTATCATGTTCTATGAAACTATTCTCTAATCTTCTTCTGCACAGACTTTATGTTACCAGTCGCTTGGATTTCGTAAATAAACGTACGACAGAAAATTACCACTGAACTTGAATTTGAATATATACGGGCGTCATCCAAGCAGGGGTTTATGGCAAGTGATGAACTGTCACAAATTCAAATTCAAATTAGGAAATTTGTTATTTATATCAGCTTAGTACACACAAACACACACTCTCAAACATATATATATATATATATACATATATATATATATATATATATATATATATATATATAACTGTATCTGAGCTGCCAAGTCGGGATCGATCACGTGACAGATTCTCTGTTGGGTTTTGTCAAGAACACCGAGGTGGATAGCAGAAGTACCCGTCCAAATATGGCAGCAGTATTCAATGCATGAGCGGATGGTAGATTTATATATGCACAGGATTGTTTCAGGCGAGAACATATATATATATATATATATATATATATATATATATATATATATATATATCGGAATAATAACGTGATACCACAGAAAAGGAATACTGATTTAAACAAACACAATTTCATGTTCATTTTTTTTTATATATCCGGGTCTAGGCCGCTTTTCGGCAAACGCTTCATCAGGGACCATTCGTTAGAAACTATTCATTATAACAGATTGATTACGAAAGGAATATATATATATATATATATATATACTTTAATCCAAGCCGAAAAAGCAGGAAGGTAAATTCTAAAACCCGATCCTAATTTTCCCCCTCCCTTCCTTTATCTCTTTTATCTCCCACCTCCTTTCCGTTTTGTTTAACCCAATATCAATTCAACACGCCGTCTGTTCAGTTTACTTTACTGTCCTCTTCCCCTTTTTGTGAACCCAGACGATACCAATTTTTCCCCTTTTTTTATTTTTTATTTTTTTACAAATTTCTCTATGAGTTGAAAAGAAAAAATATACATAATTTATTTCAAATCATCTCCAGTTTAGGGATATCATTTGTTGCTGATGAGATGTGTTATCCCCTTCGGGGATTTCATGTCGAAATGTTAATTCAACATCTTTGAAAAAATTCAATTTATATATATATATATATATATATATATATATATATATAATCATATCGCCCCAAGCAAGGCATTTTACTGCCACTGTTTTGAAGGTGGTTACATAGGAGGAACGTTAGAAGAAAGAGTGACAGGTTACAGGGAGTGTCAGGAAGTAGGAAGAGAAGGATGAGAACACTGATGAGAGTTGAGTGGACGAAGAAAGAAGCATGAGATGAGGATGCAGGTTAGTGAAATAGGAGATGACTATTGACATTACATTTAAATTCTTGGAGATTGTAGCTGTCGGGGAAGCAAATAAATGGAAGAGAATTCCACCGACGGGAAGTGCGAGAAAAGAAATTGTAGGTGTAGAATTTGCTTTTACATTTTATTGCTTGCATAGTAAAAGGGTGTGGCCTAGTTGCTAATCTTGTGGCCCGAGTAAATTCATATATAAAGACCAACTAAGTTCATCTGAGCAGAAGCCGTGAAAGTATTTGTAGAAGAGACACAGGGATGCCACATTGCGCCGGTGAGAAAGTGACTGTGTCTAGGCTGCTAAGTCAGAATCGATCACATTACAGATTCTCCATTTGATTTTGTCAAGGACACCCAGGTGGACAGCAGGAGCACCCGACCAGATATGGCAGCAGAATTCAATGCACGGGCGGATGCTAGATTTATATATGTGCAGGATTGTTTCAGGCTGAAAAAATTTCCTGGTCGCCCTACACAGAGAACCGACCTTCTTAACAGTGGATTTAGATAAATTTAGAACAATTGCCAAGAAGATATTTATAGAAAAGTCAAAGGAATGGGAGATAGTGTGTTAGGGGTGTCTATTGATCTTACATTTAAACTCCTGGAGATTGTAGCCGTCGGGGAAGCAATCATGTGGAAGGGAATTCCATAGGCTGGAAGTGCGAGAAAAGAAACTGTTGGAGTAGAAGTTTCGGTTGCATTTTATCGGTTTCACTGTAAAATGATGGGATCTAGTTGCTAATCTAGTTTCTCGTGCAAATTTACATATAGGGGCACCAGAGAGCAAAGTTCATCGGAGCAGAAGCTGTGAAAGTATTTGTAGAAGAGACACAGGGAAGCCACATTACGCCAGTGAGAAAGTGACTGTATCCGAGCTGGCAAGTCAGAATCGATCATATTACAGATTCTCCGCTGTATTTTGTCAAGGACACCCAGGTGGATAGCAGGGGCACCCGACCAGAAATGGCAGCAGAATTCAATGCACGGGTGGATGCTAGATTTATATATGTGCAGGATTGTTTCAGGCGGAAAAAATTTCCTGGTCGCCCTACACAGAGAACCGACCTTCTTAGCAGCGGATTTAGCTATAGATTAACCATAAAATTCGTATTTAGGGGGCACCAGTGATCTAAGTTCATCAGAGCAGAAGCCGTGAAAGTATTTATAGAAGAGACACAGGGAAGCCACGTCGCGCCGGTGAGAGAGAGACTGCAGGCGGTCTGCCAAGTTGGTATCGATCACATTACAGACCCTCCGCAGTACCTTGTCGAGAAGCCCGAGGAGAATAGCAGGAGCACCCGACCAGATATGGCAGCAGAATTCAATGCACGGGCGGATGCTAGATTTATATATGTGCCAGATTGTTTCAGACGAGAAAAACTTCCCGGCCCTTCTTGGCAGCCTATCCATAGTCATTTCACTTGAGGTCTGTTGTGAGAGTTAACCCGAGGAGGCGCTTTTTTTTTCTTTTCTTTTTTTGTGCTTTCAGGAAGACTAGTATGATCCATGCTAATTGGGTGTAGGAGCGATTGTCTGTGATGGTTAATAGGTAGCAGCTTCATTTTGGAAGCATAAAAATTCACGAGTCAGTTCTAAATCGCCACGGATTGGAGATCCTTTTCAAGCTCGGCAGCGAGTTTTGCTTTGTCAGCCACGGCAGATTTTGATCGTTGCGAAAGTAAACCGTAGTGTCGTCTGCGTTATTGTCTACTTGGGATCTTATTACATCTGGGATATTTTTAATGTAGCTAAAGAAAAGCATAGGACCTAGAATAGAGCCTTCAGGGCACTAGCGTTCGTATGATAGTATTGGGAGGCATGTCCGTTCAATACTACCTTTATTGTGCGATTTGAAAGAAATGACTGGATAAGGTCAAACAATTGTCCAGTTATACCATAGCCTCGCAGCTTGCGTAGAAGGCCAGTATGCTAAACTCTGTCAAACGCTTTCGAGATATCTAGTGCAACATGGTTGTGAGCATATCAGCAGTAGACCTGGTGAAGCGGAATCCATACTGTTTGTCACAGAAGAGTCTGTGGGCTGTGAGATGTTGAGCCACCTCGGTGTTGATGATGAAGACAGTATTGGAATACGCTTAAAATCACGATTATTATGAAAACGTGAAATTAAGAAAGAGAAAGAAATAAAGATTGAAATACATAAATAAAGAAAACTGATTCAATGGAACACAAAAAGGAAAAATAATGCTCATATATCTCTGAATAAATGTAAAGATCTCATGAAATTCTCCTTCTACTTGCGCAGTGCAGGCTGAAATAATTTTAAGCATAAAGCTTCTAAAATTGATAAATGGTGTTTTGATCTGCCTGTACGCAAAATGGAAATTGGTCAGCCGAAAAACGAGACAAGCATTACTCAATATCTTCTTCTTCTATGTGCCCTGTCCTTTCAGGACGTAGGCGATCATGGTTCTCCACGTCTCCCTATCCCTTGTGGCTCCTAGTATGTTTGTCCCCGTTACTCCTGTCAACCCCCGTTCCGTCAACCACCTGATCAGGCCCTGCAAATATGTTATCCGCTGTCTTCCTCTGTCTCTCCTTCCTTCTATCTGGCCAGTCAGTATGAGGTTCTCCGGGCTCTCCTTCCTCATTGCGTGTCCCAGGAACTTCAGTTGTCTCTTCCTGATGCTCAGTATTAATTTCCTTTTTGTTGCCATTGTTTCCAACACCTCATCGTTGCTTGCATGCTCAGTCCATGATATCCGCAGTATCCTTCTGTAGAACCACATTTCCGCTGCTTCCAGTTTTGTCCTCAATTTCGATGATATTCTCCAGCATTCACAGCCGTATTGAAGAACTGATATCACGTAGCAGTCCAGCACTCATTTCTTTGTTTCCAGTGAGATTTTCCTGTGTGTTAGTATTTTGCTCAGCTTCTGGAACGCGTCCTTTGCCATGCCAATTCGCCTTCGGATCTCCGTGTCGCACTTTAACAGGTCCAATTGAAGACTCGTGCACTGATTGCGACACAAGAGTATCATCATATAAATCTAATCTAATGTACCTGGGAACATGCTGGCTTATTTTCGACTCTAACCTACGACTCCTCTGTCCTATGTATTCAGCTTCACACAGACATTTGAATTTATAAATAAGTCAATCTTTATTAAGATAGGGTAGACGGTCTTTAGAAAATGAAGGTAGAATCGAGCGAGTGACAAAGAATAACACGTAGTTTGGCTAAATAAAAGTGGCAGAGGCAATAGTGGAAACACTGTCACTTAAAAGTTTACATTTTTTTGCCAAGCTAAGGTAATTTGAGATAAATTGGACACAGACCATATATATATATATATATATATATATATATATATATATATATATGATAAATTGTAGGGGGATTTGGAATATTAAGTAAGTAATTCATCGAGTTTTAATCGACCTCAACAGAATGCACAAAGCACTGGACGTTCGTTTCGTTCTATATTTAGGACTTATCAGCACTGCGCATCCCCTACCAGGAATTGGAACGCAGACAGTTGTGTTATTAAGCGAACGTCATACCAACTCTACCACGGTCCCCGTTGAAGAAGAGGTAAAGATTTAAACTCGATATATCGCCGCTCATTAACATATTCCTTGGTGGAACACTGCTGAGCTCCGTTTACCCATAGGACTGTGCCTCTAAGAGTCACGGTTACTATTACCCAGCCGCGCACACTGGAGCTTTAGAAGACGGTTCAAGCAATGATATACAGATGAGAATATATATATATATATATATATATATATATATATTGGGCGTAATATATATATATATATATATATATATATATATATATATATATATATACGCCCAAATTTAATATTAATATAAATGTAATGATAAAAGTACGTGTCTCTGCGTACATCACTAAAAATAAAAGAGAATCATTGAAATCCGACTCCATTTGAAGCGAATTTTTTTTTTTTATAAGCGTTTCACCCCGAGCAAGGCATGTCACTGCCACTACTGTGCAGGGGGCTACGTAGAGTGGAGAAAGGCTGATTAAATATAGGAAATAACAGAGGGTGGGTGATAGGCGGGTGAGGATACCGAGAATGAGGGTTGGGTAGATGAGAGTGTTGTGAGAATAGTTGGGAGTTAGTGTGATAGGAGGTGTCTATTGACCCTACATTTAAACACCTGGAGATTGTAACTGTCGGGAAAGCAGACTCGTGGAAGGGAGTTCCACAGGCGGGAAGCGCGAGAAAAGTAGCTGTTGGAGTAGAATTTACGGTTACATCTTATTTGTTTAACTGTAAAAGGGTGGGACATAGTTGCTAATCTAGTATCTCGTGTAAATTCGTGCTTAGGCGGCACCAGTGATCTAAGCTCATCGGAGCAGAAGCCATGAAAGTACTTGTAGAAGAGGCACAGGGAAGCTACATCACGCCGGTGTGAGAGCGGCTGCAGCCGGTCTGCCAAGTCAGTATCAACCACGTTACAGATCCTCCTTTGTATTTTGTCAAGAAGCCCAAGGAGAGCAGCAGGGGCACCCGACCAGATATGGCAGCATTCTTTGAAATGTTTGCCGCCAATATTACAAAAGATAAATTCTAAGAAACATTCATTGTGCCTGACTCCAATTCACTAAATACCAATTATGAAACATCAACTCTGAATTCAATGTAATCAATTTTCTTTTGATCAGTGACTCTTTAAAAACTCTTTTGACTAATCATCAGCATCTAAAGAACTCAAGCAAGGTGATTTTAAACGAATACTCACGCATATATTATGGACATATCTAAAATTAATTTGATTCGAATGTCCTTAATGTTGCTACTCTGTGTTAAATAAAACCGTTAACTGTAAAACATAGAGAACGGAGCAAGTAATTTCCTATGAAGCCCATCTTATGTATCGTTTGTATGAATAAACATCAGAACTTTCTAAATTCCACAACGTATTTCGGAACGTTAAGAAATGAAGTTAAATATTTGCACTGATGACAATGCTTAATATACAAAGGAAAACACTGATTGATCGAATTATTCGTTTTTTACGGCTCATCAACCCCGTGCAGATTATTTTTATTTATTTTTTTAATCGTTTCCCCAAAAGCAAAGCGGTAAGGCTACTGATGCGCAGGAGGCTACATAAGAGAAAAAGATTAGATAGTTTGAGAGTAAAGAAAAAAGACGAACCAGTTACAGGGGGTGTCAAAGAATGGAACACAGAGAATGATGGGAATACAGGTGTGATGACAGTTGCAAAAATAGACAGAAAGGAAAAGATATACAGGGTGATGTAGAAAGAATTGGACTCAAGTGTTTAAGAAATGGGTATTGACATTGCATAAAATTTCCTGGAGGGTGTAGCCGTCAGGAAAGATAGAAAGGGAAATATACACAAAGTAATGTAGAAAGAACAGGAGATAAGTGGTTAAGGGATGGGTATTGACATTGCATTCAAATTCCTGGAGGTTGTAGCCGTCAGGAAAGCAAGAATATGGAAGACAGTTCCACAGGCTGAAAGTGCGAAAAAAGAATCTGTTGGGGTAGAATTGTCTGCATTTGGTTGATCTAACTGTGAATGGGTGGGTCCTAGTTGCCAGTCTGGTTGCACGAGTAAACTCTTGTGGCAGGGGCACCAGTGAATTAAGTTCGTCGGAGCAGAAGTCATGAAAATATTTATAAAACAGAGAGAGGGAAGCCACATTCCGTCGGTGAGAAAGTTGCTGGAGTGGAGCCGTTAAGTCAGTACCTATCACTGTGACACTATCTCCCGTGGGTATACTTTCCCTTCTCCCATGGGGATACTTTCCTTTGGTTGGTTTAAAATAACGGAGAGAGAAATCGATACTGGCAATGTTATTAGAGTTCTATTACGTCACTCGATGAAAAAAAAAAAATTTATTATTTTTCCAGTACTTCTAAAAGCCGGGAGCATAAATTTATTTTGGTAAAAAATACACATTTCTCGTCTTTCATGTTTGTGTAGATTACGCTCCTTTCATGTTCATATAAATTTCCCTTCTTTGGAGTTGAAATGTTGATTCCGCTAATCTGAAAACGCGGAGACAAAACAAGTGTTAGAGTGATTTGATAAGGTCACCCGAAGGCCAAGGCCGGTGGTGAACACAGCAGTACGTGATAAGCCCAAAACGAATTATGCTCCGATATGAGTTGGCAAAATCTTATTCGTTGAGCTAAATAACTTTCGCAAATCGAGTGGGCGGAGATCGATTTTCATTGGCCGAAGACTGTGAACCGGCTGGAACCCCAGAGAGGATCGAAATTGGTTATAAAAATAGATGCTCGACACGAAAAGTTCAGTTTGTTTAGTTGAGTTGGAGCTGCTATCAGTCGAAATGTAATGACTGGGGAAAAAGGCCCCAGCCGGGGAGCCATGACACACGGTTGGTTGCCCACCATAGAACTTATGGCTAAGGAGTTAATTTCGAATGAAGCCTGCCACAAATTAACTCAGGGAGTTAATTTGGAATGATGCGCCATCGACATGAATCCCGAAAGAACGTTATTGTTATTTTTCTTTTAATCACGGGAAAACCGAAAATTCTGATTTTTCGTTCGTTCAACCTCGGCAAACTCCGTTAAACTCCGTTAAACTCCGATAAGAACGCGAAAGAACTTTGCTGTTTTAAAAGTTACATTGGAAAACTGACAATCCTGATTATAGAGAATTAATGAAAAGAATTTAATGAAATACGAGAAGAGACTTTGGCGAATATTTGAAGAGATCTGTTTATTTCAACGCTAACGAAACTTAGACAAAGCACTTCGTTTAACGATTGGAAGCTATGATGCTTTTGGCGAACTTTCTCTCTCCGTTGCGACCAGCATTTTAAACAGCTGTATATCATTTTCGACGATTGTATATCATTTTCGACAACTGTATTCCTGGGAAAAGAAATACATTGTTTTTTTTTTTTCTAATATAAAGTCATTCTTCGTAGCTCTCCAGGCGTGTTCGACCTTGTTCATTTATTTTATTAATTTTTTTTTTTTTTTTTTTTTTTTTTTTTGGTGCCGTGTTTATTTTTTTTCAATCCACAAGTGTACACCAGTGTCCGGACTGACTAAAAGGGACGACTATTTAGATTGCAAGACGAGACCTATGGGATTAAATCACAACGTGGGACAGTAGCCAGTTGTTGCAAAAGACGTCCTGTAACCCAGCTTTTGTGGCGACATCATCGGACGGGATCGTCACGACCGGGTGGCAGTGTCACAACTGGGATCGTCACGACCGTCAGCGAGAACGAGCGTCACATTAGACAGACGGCCAGCCCGGTCTGAGGCGTCACACCTGCTGCCGTTTCAACCAGGGTCGGGCCTGAGTGCAGCAGTCTGGTGCATCACATTATTGATTCTGCTTTGGAGCCTGTCAAGAATACTGAGATGAACAGCGGGGGCTTCTGACGATATATTTTTGAAGACAGAAAAAATTGTCTTCATAATTTTTTTAAAGATAAAATAATTTTGCATTACAAGTTTTACTAATTAATCCATAGCTAGGGGAGAAATATGAATTCATAACAAATCAAATGTGATAAACAAACAAGAAATTGTAATGTTCATATAAAATAGGAGATTAATTCGAATTTACAATCAATATATAAACTGATCATTCATTTTGTGGCCACATCATTTTCTATACATGTATATTTCATATAATTTAAGTACCTCTAAAAGACATGCCTCTGTAGCTAATTAGTGTCTCATTTTTTATTGATTCGTTTTATATGACTGTTCAACCCTTTCTAGCTTATTTAAATTCAGAAAAATTGTTTAGGTTGTAAGATTTTTTCTTTTCTTTTTTCTAGAAGAAATAATAATTATTTAGTCTGAACATAAGGAGAGAAGAGGTTGTATCATAAAGTCGCCTGTGATATTTACGCAGATGAAACGAATATTATCCATTACAACACCCGCAAATTCAAACTTACGGCAGGTTGTATTTCCAAGGGGTCACCCATCTAGGTAATGACAATGTTTGACGCTACTCAAATAAGATATCAAATAAGTTTTTTTCGTCGTAAACTGAATTTTGAAGGCTAAATAAGTCCTCTGAGAAAATGGTATCAAGGCTGAGACTAAGAATTACAATTATACCTAGAGTCAAACCCGAAGCAAAAACTAAAACAAAAGTGTTGAAAAAAATAGACATACAGGCAAATTAACAGACAAACATACAAACATCTTGCCTTTTATATATATATATATATATATATATATATATATATATATATATATATATATATATTCTAAACATATACTGTTAAATATAAGAGACAATGAATGTCTATGTTTAATCATGAGCCGTTCTAAACGTCGTATTTTGGCTTTAATTTCAGTTGAAAATAAAGACAAAAATTCTCCAACATTTGGATAATTTGTTTTATATGTATAGAAAATTATTTGCTGCCTCGATACACTAAATTTAAGTTATATATATGTGTGTGTGTGTGTGTGTGTGTGTGTGTGTGTGTGTGTGTGTGTGTGTGTGCATTATAGATTTTCTCCACTATTGTAAGAATTGCAACCTTGAAACTTCTGAATATCGTTTCTTATGTCTTTGTCTATGAGTTTATCAAATTTGATTAAAATCGGACCACCCCTTCTATAACCCGATTTTTTCGATTATCGATTTTCGATATTTATCGGGGGTACCTCGACACAAAACCTAGCTAAGAAAACTTGCAAACGCTTATAGTACAACTGTGTAAATTTCTAAGAAAATCGCTTCAGCCGTTTCGGAGTTTATAGGTAACAGACACGCACATACACACACAAAGTTCCATTTTATAAATAAGTTTAGATCAAGAAAAAGAAAAATCTGACACTCAACTATGAACACGGCCACAATGTGCTGACCGTGTTTATAAAATAAAATATTCCTGAATCTCTAGATGCTCATATGTTATTATAGTAGATACTTCGTATTTAAAATAGAGACCACATGTTATTTATTAAATAGTGTGTGTTGCGTCCATCTGCGCATTCTTGTCAGGTCAAATAATAAGTATTTATTAAAATAACATTTGAAATAATAAGAGTCCGATGAAATAAACTGTTAATGTAGAAGTAGTGGTTAAATGAAGCCATATGTGGTACTATATCTTCACGATACCGGGTTGGCCGATGGTTTCGGGATTACCACATGTTCCAGACTAGTTTTTCTCTGATTCCTTCCGCGCCCACGTTGTTTCTTAAGATCCGCGAAAGGGGGGATGGATACAATTCAGTCAATGGAGTGTTAAATTTGGCGTCGGAGATGAAGAATACTTGCCACACCATCAAAGAAATGAAGAAAAGCGTTTGTTATAAACAGTAACAAACATTTATTTACACTGGTATACAATAATTTCTTATCAAGTTAAAACTAACACCGCGAAGTGGGGGGTGAATGTAGTTGACTAGCGGAAAAGTAATTTTTGACATGCCATTACACCTCCAGACTGTTTTGTTTTAGTGACAATTTATAGGTCAGCCTTCTGCTTGGGTCTAGATATCTTTATACTTAATGACCTCGGTTTACTGCACCGGGTTCTTAAAAATGTTGGATATCCAGAATGAACTTATTTTCATAATGGTTTAATAAAACAATTATTATAATGACTTAATTAATTATTATTTAATTAATTTTTATTTAATTAATTTTTATTTAATTAATTTCGCCAGTCAACTTTTTGACACTTAAATGAAAAATAGTGTACAAAATATTTAGACTTCAGCATTAAATGTTGGCATACCGCTAAATAACATCGGAATATTTAATGGATTTCTTTATTAAATTCCTGGGGCAAGAGTATTTGATTCCAATTTCTACAAACACACTTGTCTTTCAAGTTTACGATACACTTCACAGAGCTGACAAGATGATAGAATTTACAATCGGGCGTTCTTATTACTTGACCATCGGAGCTGAGAATGCATCAGGAAGGCTTCTATGCTTTGCATCACACATTTAGGTAACAATTCCTTATTAGAAATATTAACTTTCCAAGGGCACCCGCATGCAATAAGCATCGTTTGTGAAATGTCTCCAAATCGCTGATGTGCGTTTGCTTAGAGGATCCTCAAATCTGACAGATGTAACCAAGTTGATAAGACCACTGCACGGTAAACAGAATTTATTGATCAGGAACAAGCCACTTTCATGCTAAAACCTCGAATGAATTTTTCGGTAACTTTGGAAGCCTATTGTTGATTAAATTATCTGGGAATGCATTTCAATTTACTGATATACATATATATATATATATATATATATTGTCATACGCAGACAGATCTGTTTCGCCGTATCACAGCTCATCAGTACGGTTAAACTCCGATTGCTTTTTTACCCAGGATTGAAACCCGACCGAAATGGCGTCAGTTGGCGACTCTACTCCTGGGTTATCGGCGTTCGGTGGAAGTAGGCAGACTTTTTAGCGCATATCATTATACGCGCCCAATATCTAGAGCGCTCTAATTCATTTCACTGAATGAGCGATGCGCGCACACACACACACACACACACACACACATATATATATATATATATATATATATATGACGGATGTGCGTTGTGGTGCAGTGGATGTCGGCTCGGAAAGGGAAATCGGTGAGCCGAATTCCAATTCCAGTCGAACACTCTGCATTCACTTACGCACTGGTACCATTAGGAAAGGTATTAATCCACTTATAGGGTAAATATCTAAGGTCTGCTTTTCATGCGATCTGTGGCGAACTTCTGCACCGATTGTTTGTTATCAGCAGTTCCAAAAAGTGTGGTTGGTGCTACACAAGCCTTTACCACTCAAACGCCGAAATTGACGGTTGAGTCCATAATATATATATATACATATATATATGGTGAATTTAGGCAGCAATCTCTCTTTTATGCAGGTTTCATTAAAATGACAGACAATAAGTTTTTATTATTAAATTTTTATGCAATTTTTCATATGCTCTTATTATTTTTATTTCTTTTCAGGAAATAAATAATGAATTTTCGTCCAAATATTTTGTTTTTCTGAGCACTTTCGGCTATATTTTTGACCATTATAGGGGATGGATTTAATTTTACATGTAAATGAATATGTGTAATGTTTATGCGTGTGTGTGTGTGTGTGTGTGTGTGTGTGTGTGTGTGTGTGTGTGTGTGTGGTCATGTGTTTGTTTTATATTCCAAACAGGGTAAGCATATTGTTGTCGTGTTCGTAGATGATATTATTAAGTGAGGGATCTTTCATTTAATAAAGCTTCCATTATTATTATTTTTTTTTGTATGTGGATGATGCTTTCGCCTTTCAGACCAGAGTTTATTCGAACTCATTTAAACACACACGAAGACCTACCAAACTATATCAGCAACATACGTATTGATAACACAAATACCATAGCATGAAAGAGACCTTACGGTTAAAACCCGGGTAGAGGTGTTCGTTGGCGTTTTCAGTATCTTAGCAATACAATTTCAAATTTTAACTTTTGTATTGAGCACCTTTTTGTTCATAACTTAGGAGTGGCTGCTTTTTGCCTTCTTATTATACTGATATATATATATATATATATATATATATATATATATTGTATCGAGGCAGCAGATAATTTTCTAGACATATACTATTATATATAAGAGACAATGAATGTCTATTATGTTTAATCATGAGCCGTTCGGAACATTTCATGTGAAAAAAAATTCTCCAAAATTTAGATAATTTTTATTAAGTTGGTTCGGTGTGACATCATAGAACCGCATTACAAATTTGCGAACTGCGTTTGCTATTTTTCGTAACTATTGCTGTTGCTTACCGGAGTTTTATGTCAACACAAGATAAAAATCTTCGCAGATGGTGGGTGTTTCTGTGTTAACGTCCTTGTAACCTCTGTGAAGATGGCTCATGTGAGTTGAAAGCTTAGAACCAATTTAATAAATAATTATCCAAATGTTGGAGAATTTTTGTCTTTATTTTCAACTGAAATTAAAGCCAAAGTAAGATGTTTAGAACGGCTCATGATTAAACATAATAGACATTATTATCTCTTATATTTAACAGTATATGTTTAAAATATATCTATATCTATCTATCTATCTATCTATCTATCTATCTATCTATATATATATATATATATATGTGTGTGTGTGTGTGTGTGTGTGTGTGTGTGTGTGTGTGTGCGTGTGTGTGTTGTGTCAAGGCAGGAGATCATTTTCTAAGCATATATGGTTAAATATAACAGACGATGAATGTCTATTATGTTTAAGAATTAAGCTCTTCTAAACTTGGTATTTTGGCTTCAATTTCAGGTAGAAATAAAAGAAATAAAGAAAAATTTGTCCTGTATTTTGAAATTCTAAGCGTTCGGCTCACATGAGCCATCTTCAGAGAGGTTACAAGGACGTTAACACAAAAACATCCACCATCAAAGATGATATATTTCTTTTTTTTTCTTTTCTTGGGGATATCAAAAATTGCTATGCGACGATAACATTAGACAGATTTTAGTCAGTAACACAATAATACTCACGCATACACACAGTAAAAGGAACGTCAAATATTGGAGGTCATCTACATTAAATCAAAACATTCCACACTTAATAAAATCACATTTCAGTTTGCTCACAGCACATTACATTCCATTTAGGCATATGGCTCAGTTAACATTTCGGTCTCCACGTGATGTGACGTCATAGACCCGCATTAAAAATTTACGAATTGCGTCTGCTATTCGGTGACTGTTATCTTCGCATAACAATGTTTCATGTTAGCACAAGATAATATCATCTTTGATTGTGGATGTCTTTATGTTAACGTCCGTGTAATCTCCCTGAAGATGGCATATGGGAGCCGAAAGCTTAGAACCAGCATAATAAAAATTATCTAAATGTTGGAGAATTTTTGTCTTTATTTTCACATGAAATTAAAACCAAAATACGATGTGTAGAACGGCTCATGATTTAAGTTAATAGACATTTATTGTCACTTATATTTAACAATATAAGTTTAGAAAGTTATCTCCTGCCTCGATAAAACATATATATATATATATATATATATATATATATATATATATATATATATATATATATTGACTGTTTAATTACTTAGGTTTTGGTCATAATAAAATTAGACCAGGGCACATTTGCACAGAAAAGTGTTTAATACAATTATATTGTAAAACCTTTGAATATTTTTCATTTGTAAACGAGTTATTACGTCACCTTGGTGTCTCGGGGCGATTTTCAATGACTGATTTTACCGTTTACCTTTTTTTAAAAAAAAAAAACATTCGCGTAATGGCGTATTTTTGAACGGTCACGTGGTTGGCTATTTTTGAAGGCATAATTTTTAAAATTACAAGAAATTATAACGTTTTCAACCATGGTTGTATGAACCTAATTTCCGTTCTTTCATTCAATAGTTCATTTTTTTTCGTAATAGCATACTTCCAGTAAAAATATACGCAATAAGGCCGATGAATACTCACACAGAAGAATACGCCCATCTAAAAGTGCACTGACATGACGAAAAATATATAGGCACAAACATACACATATATACATAAACACATTTATACACACACACATACATACACACACACATACATATATATATATATATACAGACATGCATACAAATATACATACACACAAATACATATAGACACAGAAATATGAAAAAGTATATATATATTAGCACACACACACACACACACACACACACACACACACACACACACACACACATATATATATATATATATATATATATAACATACATACCAATATAGGATACATACAGGTAGACATTAACAAGTAAAACAGAATATCTATATGTCTACTAGAACAAAAAATCATATGTATACTTATATACATACCTACACTAATACGCAAAAAACCCCATACAGCCAAGAATATATGCTAAGATAAACAGTGTGAAAAACAAAAATGGGAGGAATATATATATATATATATATATACAGACATGCATACAAATATACATACACACAAATACATATAGACACAGAAATATGAAAAAGTATATATATATTAGCACACACACACACACACACACACACACACACACACACACATATATATATATATATATATATATATATAACATACATACCAATATAGGATACATACAGGTAGACATTAACAAGTAAAACAGAATATCTATATGTCTACTAGAACAAAAAATCATATGTATACTTATATACATACCTACACTAATACGCAAAAAAACCCATACAGCCAAGAATATATGCTAAGATAAACAGTGTGAAAAACAAAAATGGGAGGAATATATATATATATATATACAGACATGCATACAAATATACATACACACAAATACATATTGACACAGAAATATGAAAAAGTATATATATATTAGCACACACACACACACACACACACACACACACATATATATATATATATATATATATAACATACATACCAATATAGGATACATACAGGTAGACATTAACAAGTAAAACAGAATATCTATATGTCTACTAGAACAAAAAATCATATGTATACTTATATACATACCTACACTAATACTCAAAAAACCCCATACAGCCAAGAATATATGCTAAGATAAACAGTGTGAAAAACAAAAATGGGAGGGATATATATATATATATATATACAGGAGACAATTGCAACCCATGAAAACAGAGAGAAAAATCTAAATCTAAATGAAGCAATTCTATTTGTTGTTTTTTTTTTTAGATTCCTGAAATAACTACTGGATGTATTACAATGCAGTGTTTTCTTCAATATATATATATATATATATATGTAAAAATATACTCAGTTATAATCTGAGATCAGGGACAGAATGGTTAAATAAAATAAAGTCAAAGAGAAAAACTGTATTTTAAATTGTATATTTTTACAAATTGTTGACATGGAAAACAAAAGGCGATTTAAAACACACTTTTCCTCTTGGCCTTATTTTATTTCACCATATATATATATATATATATATATAT
The DNA here is from genome assembly GCA_037127315.1 of Ascarosepion bandense. Classification (NCBI taxonomy): domain Eukaryota; kingdom Metazoa; phylum Mollusca; class Cephalopoda; order Sepiida; family Sepiidae; genus Ascarosepion; species Ascarosepion bandense. The sequence continues at coordinate 230,535 of JBBBDQ010001409.1, read as the reverse complement.
ATATATATATATAAATTAGAGAAAATTTTCAAAATTCAAAGGTGTCGGATGTACATTTCGACATAGGATCTCTAATAGAGACTCCACATCACGTCAGCGACATTGTTTTTCCAAATGGCGAAGGCCCTGAGTTAGAGTGTGAAGGGGTTTTAGGTTAACAACGGTCACGAAATGGAAAAGGACAGAGTTGGTAGTCGGTGGTTACAGGGTGTTGAAATGGTATATTTAGGAAGGAGAGGAATAGGAGTTCATATTTTATAAAGATAGACAACTAAATGAGTTAAATTACTTTTTAAAGTTAAGATTTTGAGCTGTTTGAAGAGGTGTATTTAGGCGAGAAGGAATGGGTTTCAATATAAGATTTTAAAAATTTTTATTTAAGTTTATTTGGTTTAACCTTTTAGGTAGATGCGAGCTAAATGCCAATTACAGGAAGTTACCAGTTTAAAAATTATTAGAGAAAAAATATTAGAGAAAAAAATATTAGAGAAAAAAATATATATATATACATATATGTGTTAACCAAGAAAAAAGGGATTTAGGAAAAGAATCCATATTTTCTAAAGATAGGCAATTAAAGGATCTTGGGATAGGAAGGTAGGGGGTTAAAATACTTTTTAAGGTTAACGTTAGGGTAAAATTAAGATTTAAACTTAAATTGAATCCTTTTAATTATATTCTAACATCTCGTCAACTGGGATTTAAATTCTAAATTTAAGTATTCGAATAATTTGCCTTGTGGCGGCACTTACTGATGAATTCCCTCCTAAGATTCAGTAGCCGGTGTTGGTGGGGGTATTTTAATGTTGAAATTTTTTCCAGTAAACATAGACAGAACCTATCACGAAAATTCCTCGGAATACTAGCTGAACCTATCAGATTCCAGCTAATTTCAGGATCCAGCCCTTCTTCTTTCATTATCCAGAATGCCCGAGTAAGAGCTGTCTGGTACCTCTGACCAGGGTTCGAAAAGTAGTACCTGTGGTTATACAGTCTTTGTTTGAAAGGACCGGCGGACATACCGATATAGCCCCGGAAGTCGTTTTTTGTTAGATGGAGAAATGCGGGCTTCATAAATCACCTGGGTGGATTTGCATTTCCCCTCCACCGGGCAGGCGTCCACAGAATTACAGTTGCATTCGTTTAGAATGCCGGACCTAGATTCAGCATTGCGCAAATTCACCAGAATACTCCTATTATGGGAACTAATAAGGCTGTCCATATTCGGGGTGCAAGAATAACTAATTTTAAGGGTGTACCTATTAAAAATCTTCCGTAGAGGTTTACTGTTATTAAAATTTACCAATATTGATGTTAGTTAGTTTACAATAAGGGGGGTTAAACCAAATTATCTTTCTTTTTCTACAGTTTCCTTTATTTTTATTTTTGGATCATTCGGAGTCTATTTTATGTTTATTATATGTTAACTTGTTCTTATATCCGCTTTTTTGAAGGGCCTTATTGTAATTATTTTGACTTGCGTTGAAAGTTTTAATGTTGGATGATAATTGGTTGATTCTATTATTCACTATATTGGGTATCAGTTTTATAATATTTTTGGGGTGGTTGGATGAAACATTAATATAAGTGGGGAAACTATTTTCTTTGAGAAATGGTTGGTAGGATCCATCATTTAAGTTAAGGGTGATGTCTAGATAGTTTACAAATTTAAGATTAGAGGTGACTTCCACTTTAAAACCGAGGTACTTCAGGGCTCTAAGTATTTTTTGTGTATCCTATTTGTGTAGGGCCCATTGGAATTAGGGATAATTATTAATCCATCGTCAAGTTATAGGCCTAATTGTTTTGGGTCTAAAAATCTGCTTAGAATATCTAAAATGTAAATTCCTACAAGATCTGCCACCTGGGCTGAATCATATTCTCCCATAGGGACGTCAACCCCACCCCCGGCCCCTTTGTCCATGTGGAATCATCAAAGGTGAGAATGGATTTTCTGGCCGCAAAGATAATTTTGTAGTCCCTATTCAAAATGTTCACGTAATTTTTAGCAAATCTTAAACAACTCTCAAGAAGGTCCCTTGATATAGAGGAATAGAAGTCAAAATCGAATAGAAATATATATATATATATATATATATATATATATATATATATATATATTGATTGTTTAATTACTTAGTTTTTGGTCATAATAAAATTAGACCAGTTCACATTTGTACTAAAAATGTTTAATACAATTATATTGTAAAACATTTGACTATTTTTCATTAGTAAACGAGTTATTAGTCGACCTCATTTTGGTGCATGAGTGGTGTCTTGAGGCGATTTTTAATAACTGATATTACTATTTACTGTTTACGGTTTTTTTATTTTTATTTTTATTTTAAGACCGCTCACGTAATGTTGATTTTGTTTTTGAACGCTCACGTGGCAGGGGATTTTCGAACGCATAATTTTTAAAATTACAAGAAATTATAACGTTTTCATTCATGGTTGTATGAATCTAATTTCCGTTCTTTCATTCAATAGTTCATTTTTGTTTAGTAATAGCATATTCTCTAACTTTTCTTCCTATTTTTTGATGAAAATAATAAAAATGTTTGATGAAAAAATATTGAATGAAAAAAAAAAAAAAATTTTTTTTTTAATCATCTCACCCCAAGCAAGGCATTCCACTGCCACTATTGCGCATGGGGCTACATAGGGGAAGGTAAAGAGAAGGAGTGGTTTGACATAGGGAATGTCAGGAGGAAGGTGACAGATGAGTAAGGATACGGAGGATGAGGGTTGGGCAGATGGGAAGAGTGTTTGATAGAATGGGAGCAGGTTAGTGTGTTAGGAGGTGTCTATTGACCTTACATTTAAACTCCTGGAGATTGTAGCCGTCTCGGAAGCAATCGTGTGGAAGGGAATTCCACAGTCGGGAAGTGCGAGGACAGAAACTGTTGGAGTAGAAGTTGCGGTTGCATTTTATCGGTTTCACTGTAAAAGGGTGGGATCTAGTTGCTAATCTAGTATTTAATGAAAAAAAGTATTCCATATGTCAAATATTTGATGAAAAGAAAAAAAACTATGAAGATGCACTAAGCAAATCTGGTCATAAAAGCATTTTACAATACAATCCAAACAGATAAACAAAAAACGATAATTGAAAACGAAATATTCTGTGGTTCAGCCCACCATTTAATTTCGATGTAAAAACCAAAATAGGACAAATATTTTTTATACTGATAGATAAACACTTTCCAAAACGCCCAGAACTAAACAAAATTTTCAATAGAAATACAATCAAGCTAAATTATAGTTGCACTAGTAATTTAGAGAATTTCATAAAAAAACATTTATAAATTTAATATGTTTCGCTTTTATTAATACTTTATCAGAGAATAAGGAATTATTTTCATTGGTTAAGCCTACTTCATGTGCATTTGACCTGTCAAGCAGTATAGCACCAGACAACAAAAAGAAAAAATGATAAAAAAAGGGAAGAACTTTTCAAACTATTAAAAAAAATGAATTTTTATATAATAGTAGAAACAAATAGAAAAGTTTTACAATATTTATGTGTGGAATTTAATTTACAAACTGGCAATGTGTTGTCATACATGAAAACAAACGCTAAGTTAACATACATAAATACAAAATCCAACCATCCCAAAAGTATAATTAGACACATTCACAAAGGAATAGAACACAGGCTATCAAATAATTAGTCGAACAAAACAATATTTGATGAAAAGAAAAAAAACTATGAAGATGCACTAAGAAAATCTGGCCATAAAAACATTTTACAATACAATTCTCAATCAAACAGACAAACGAAAAACGATAATTGAAAACAAAACATTCTGTGATTCAACCCACCATTTAATTTCGAGGTAAAAACCAAAATAGGACAAATATTTTTTATACTGATAGATAAACACTTTCCAAAACGCCCAGAACTAAACAAAATTTTTCAATAGAAATACAATTAAGCTAAATTATAGTTGCACTAGTAATTTAGAGAATTTCATAAAAAAACGCCAGAAATTTAGATAGCATTGCACAAAACAATAACACTAATAAAGAATGCAACTGCATGTACAAAAATAAATGCCCACTTCAAGAACTTTGCAATACAAAAGAATTCATTTACAAAGCAAAAGTACGTGACTTAAACGACCAAAATAAATTATATTTGGGATCAACCACAGACATCTTTAAGACCAAGTGGTTCAATAACAAGTCTGCATTCAATATCTCGCCATACATGAAAACAAACACTAAGTTAACAAACATAAATACAAAATCTAATCATCCAAAGGTATAACTAAACACATTCACAAAGGAATTGAACACAGACTATCTAATAATTTGTCAAATATTTGATGAAAAGAAAAATATCTATGAAGATGCACTAAGAAAATCTGCCCATAAAAACATTTTAGAATATAATTCTCAACCAAACAGACAAATAAAAAAAACGATAATAGAAAACGAAACATTATCTCGTTCAACCCACCATTTAATTTAGAGGTAAAGACCAAAATAGGACAAATATTTTTTAAACTGATAGACACTTTCCAAAGGGGAGAGAACTATACAAGATTTTCAAGCTAAGTTATAGTTGTACTAGTCATTTACAAATGTTGTTAGTGGATACTCGTAGTTGAGTGTACACCCTTTTTATATATTAGATTTATATTTCCATGCTTGAGAATTCAGGTTCGATTTCATATGGAAAAGGGTCAAAATTTTCTCTAATAATTTTTTTCCAAAACTTAAATGTTCGAACAATTTTATGAGAGAAAAACTTTCAACAGGAATCGAACCTGAATCTCTCAGGCTAGAGGGTGTCACCGTTTAACCCACCGTGCCTATAACGCTTTGACTATTGTCTATAGCAAGGAGGTTACACTAACAATTACTATGAAAATATCTTTAGAAAAGGCGCAGGGAAAATTAGGCTAGACGAGAAAAATTGAATGAAGCCGAGACGCGATGTAAAGACAAGTAGAGACACTCATTTTTTGAGGGATTTTTTCATGAATATCTAGATATATAGAAAGGTCACCGGACCGTACATAGTAGCAATATATACGGCATAGACGAAAGGAACCCTAAAAAAATGTAAGAGAGGAAATTTTCTAGAAAATTGTCTAGAACGACACAGCAATATAGTTTTTCCACTTTGTGTCATATACATATGCTTTGAAAACATAAGCACGCGAAATCGCATCGGGCCATTAAATACGAACGGCAAGGCGATAGAATTAATTTCTTACGAACTTTTTCCAGCAGCCTAAAAGTTTCTTTGTAGGAATTATCCATACTATCTATTGTTTCAAACGCTTTCACCTAATTCTATAGCCATTTTCAAGGTTGTTTTTGCTTCTGGTGTTGTTATTGTCCCTCATGTTTGACTATTAGATTTTCAGTAAATTAAATGCCATACGTGCTTGTGTGATTATGTCTCGAAAGATATAGGACTGTCTGGGCAGATTTTCCAGCAGTAGGATGCCATTATTTTCTTAGATAAACTGGTTGCTAATCAAGGCTAAATAACACAATCAGTCCTGCTATTTAACTCATAGGTGGAGAGAAGAGACGGATTAACACATTTCTCAAAGGTATTTGCGCGTAAGTGAATGCAACGAATTCAACTAGAAATCGAACTCGGCTCTCCGATTCCTCGTTCCGAGGCGATATCCACTGCTCCGCAACGCACATTCGCCTTAACTAGCAAATTCGTCATTAGATAGTACTTTCTTTAAAAGCGGTTGGTACAATAAGAAAATATGGACAATTTTTTTATTTTCCTTAACAGCCACAAAACGTTCTTCTTCTTCTATGTGCCCTGTTCCTTCAGGACGTAGGCGATCATGGCTTTCTTCATCTCCCTATCCCTGGTGGCTCTTAGCACACCCTCTCCTGTTACACCATGTAACCCCTGTTCTGTCATCCACTAGCTCAACCCCATAAATCTAGAATATAAATGCATAGATACGAGCATGGTTACAAAATGAGGGATCAGTTTTTATATTGATTATAATATAGAATTGATCCCCCATTTTATACCCTCATTATAATTTCTTATAAGCAGTTGGCATATATATTCTTCAATGTGCCCTGTCCTTTCAGGACGGAGGTGATAATGGCTTTCCACGTCTCCCTATCCCTGGTGGCTCTTAGCACGCCTCTCCTGTAACAAAATGCAGCCCTCGTTCCATTCACCTGATTAAGTCATTCAAATATAATATCCGCTGCTTTCCCCTGTCTATTTTCCCTCTATCTGGCTTGTTAGTATCAGGCTCTCCAAGCCCTCTTTCCTCATTGCATGTCCCAGGAACTTCAGCTTTCTCTTCCTGGTGCTTAGTATTAATTTCCTTTTCGTTTTCATAATTTCCTAAACCTCATCACTGCTTACATGCTATCCGCAGCATCCTTCTGTAGAACAATATTTCAGCTGCTTTAAGTTTTTCCTTCATATGATGCTGAAATAATCTCATAAATAAATAATTAATCTGATTCTAATACATTCTGTAACTAGCATAGATATCGACAACCAATATATGGACTATTTAACTTACATCGTAATAGTTGGTAAAAATAAAATTCAATATTGACATACAAATAAGAGTAGACCTCTCACCAGAATACGTGCCCAACAGATCTAACTACAGAGTGACAATATTTTGAGTTAACATATGATAAAATGAATATGTTTTAAACAATAATAATGAAATCAGTCCAATTCAGAAATAGAAACACAATTTTTGTTATTTTTAATAAAGTATATGCGTTGTGGTGCAGAGGATATCGACTCGGAACGACAAATTGAGGTGCCAAGTTCGAATTCCAGTTGAATTACTTGCATTCACTTAAAGCACAAATACACTTGAGAAAGGTATTAATCCATCTCTTCTCTTCAGTTATGTGTAAAATAATAAGACATATTGGGTTCTATAACCTTGTCTGGTATCCAGTCTACCGCAGAAAGCAATGACAACCTACTGCGGGATAATCTTCTGCCCAGTCAGACATGTCTCTTTTGAGACATGATCGCCCAAAGCGTGTACCACGTATGGCACTTAATTAACTGAATATAATAGTTGAAAACATGATTAAGGGTTTTATAAGTGTGTGATCAATTTTATATTGTTATGAAGTAATAAGCTGATCCCCCACTAATTACTACTTAATAATATAATACATCTATTCTCTCTCTATCTAAGAGTCAAATAACAGGACAGATTGGGTTCTATAGCCTTGTCTGGTATCCAGTCTGCCGCAGAAAGCAATGGCAACCTATTGCGAGATAATCTTCTGCCCAGTCAGATTCGGGACATGATCGCCCAAAGCGTGTATCACGTATTGCCCTTAAATGACTGATGTGTTATTCTGTTTATAAAATGTATGTTTGAATCAAAATATATAAAAGATATCTTATTCCATTTGAGCTGAATTCAATTCATACTACATTTATTTAGTCATCTGTTCTAAGTAAAGAAAGAAGCCAAGATAATTTGTAGCAGATGTGATTTCTTACAAATGAAGCTATTATATACGTGAAATTCTTTCAAATTACATAGGTCATATTCTTTAAAAACATTAAATGAAGTATAAAAGTCTGTCTCCTTCTACCGAGCGCCCATAGCTCGAAGATAAAATCGCTGACTGATGCCAATTCGGTCGGGTTTCAATCCTCAGTAAAAGCAATCGGATATCTAATCGTACTGATGAACTGGGATACAGCGAAACAGATCTGTCTGCGGATGACTATATATATATATATATATATATATATTCAAAATATATATTGTTAAAAATAAGAGACAATGTAAGTCTATGATGTTTTAAAATGAGCCGTTCTAAACAGCACATTTTAAGTTTAATTTCAGGTGAAAAAAAAGCAAAAATTGTCTAACGTTTGGACATTATTTTTTTATGCTGGTTATAAGCTTTTGGCTCACATAAGCCATCTTCAGAGCGGTTACAGGTACGTTAACATAAAGACATCCACCATCAAAATGATATTATCCTGTGTTGACATCAAACATTGCTATGCGACGATAACAGTCATCGAATAGCAGACGCAGTTCGTAAATTTGTAATGCAGTTCTATGACGTCACATCGCGTGAGAGACTGAAATGTTAACAACTGAACCATATATCTAAATGCAATGCAATATATTGTGACCAGTTTAAAATGTGATTTTATTAAGGGTGGGTTGCTTTGATTTAGTTGTCCATTAATATTAGGAAGGTTTTTTTTTACTGTGCGTATGAGTGATTATTATTGTGTTATCGACTAAAATTTGTCTCATATTACATACATGGCTATATTTTTCTAAGAAATATTGTTTAACTGAACTCTGATCAGAAAGATGACAGGTAAGTCTACGGGAAAGCGTAGTTGTAGTAAAACCAGTACAAGTAGTGGTTTTATTATTAGTACCAGAGATACAATTTCTGAACGGGCATGTAAATATATATAATTAATGTGAAGATGTTTGTTTTCCTAGAATGACACTACATATTACTATAAATATTGGTCTAGTATGTATCAAGCAAATTAAAATATTAACAACGTTCAAAACATCAATATAAAACAGTGCTCAATATAGAAATACAAGTATGAATATTCATTATAAATTGTAATTTAGAACATGTAGAAATTACAATCTACAACAAAATTATACATTTTATTTTGACATTGAAAGGACGATGGCTCATCAGGTAGTAAACGCTATTTTTAAGCGTAATGGAAAATTCGCTTCTTTATATTGGTAAATGTTTGTGTGCTAAGTAAATGGGGGTAGGGAAAATGAGAAACCAAAATGGGAGATTGTAAAAGAGACATTGAGGAAATAAAGAAGAAAAAAAGAAAACGTGAGAAAAAGAGAGAACTAAAAAAGACATAGTGAATGGTTCAAAGAAAGACGCCAGCTTTAACAGTAGGAGATAAAGTATAGACATATACAGCATTTGATGACCCCATATTTGGGTTTATCAAAGAGGAAGAAGTAAGAAAATGTATAGTGTTGGGTAAAGAAAGCATGAGAAGATGGGCGAAAAAGAGAGACGTGTGAGAGAGAGCATAATCGGACAAGTTATATCCCTATCTGGAAAATATGTAAAAATATCTATTGCGACCCAGATCATGTTTTGTGAGAACGCATTTTTGTTTTCCCCAATTTGTCCCCTGTTTGGCCTTTCAAGAAAGTTTCTTTGCTGTTGTTGAGTTTGAAGTAGAATATTTTCAAGTTTTTGATGTTTGATTTCTGTTTGTTTTGAAATTCAAGCCGTTCGTTTTCATCGATAATATCATTTTGATGGTGTATGTCTTTATGTTAACGTACCTGTAACCGCTCTGAAGATGGCTTATGTGAGTCGAAAGCTTAGAACCAGCTTAAAAAAATAATGTCCAAACGTTAGACAATTTTTGCTTTTTTTTTCACCTGAAATTAAACTTGAAATTCACCTGAAATTAAACTTAAAATTCATTTCAAGTCGTTCATTTCAAGTCGTTCCTCCTACCATTTAAGCTCCCGTTAGTTTTGCTGTTCAAGTTGTAACTTAAGAATTTCGAACATGGCGGATTTAGATTTCTCCATGTTTATCAGTATTTTTTTTTAGGATTAAACTGAATACAATTACAGAAAAAACCTTCAAAAATGAAATCTATCTAAACTTATTTATAAATGGAAGTTTGTCTGTGTGTGTGTGTGTATGTGTCTGTGTGTGAGTGTGTCCGTTACATATAGACTCCGAAACGGCTGAACCGATTTTCTTGAAAATTCACACAGTTGTACTATAAGCATCTGCGAGTATTCTGAGATAGGTTTTGTTTCGAGGTACCTCCGATAAATATCGAAAATCGATAATCGAAAAAATCGTGTTATAGAAGGAGTGGTCCGATTTTATTCAAATTTGATACACTCATAGACAACAACATAAGAAACGATATTCGGAAGTTTCAAGGTTGCAGTTCTTACAATAGTGCAGAAAATCGATAATATATATATATATATATATATATATATATATATATATATATATATATATATAAAAGTCAAGATGTTTGTGTGTGTGTATGCTTATCTGTCTGTATGTCATTTACACAAATCCACAATTATTATCCGATTCTCACCAAACTTAACACAAATATTCTTTAGACTGAGTCTGAGCTCCAGGACCATGGATTAGTTTTAAAGCTTTCATTCCACTCGAGCAACGCCGAGCTATACCCCATATTTGGGTTTATCAAAGAGGAAGAAATTAGAAAATGTATAGTGTTGGGTAAAGAAAGCATGAGAAGATGGGCGAAAAAGAGAGACGTGTGAGAGAGAGCATAATCGGACAAGTTATATAAATAAATAAATAATTGAAACTCAATAAAATAATAACTATAATGTCAGTTCGCTTTTTTACGGGGTAAAACATAATTCCCAAATTTGGTGTCCTTTGTGCTGCCCAATTTTCGAAGAAGACGAACTTTTTTGGAAGCCAAATAATTTATGCGTATAAATCCTCGTATTTTTTTAAAATAGAAAGCGGAATTATATCCTCGCCTGGAGAATATGTAAAAGTTTCTATTGAGCCCCAGATTCCATAAGAGCCCAAATAGGTTTGTACGCCGATGACACTACAGTTTACTGTCGCCTCCTACAAAAATCTGGTGTAGGCGTCAAAGCTAACCTCGCAGCCGAGATTGAAAAAGACCTCCAATCCATATTGGACTGGGGTAAGAAATGGCTAGTAAATTTTAATGCTTCTAAAACGAAGCTAGTCTCAATTAACCATCATCGACAATCTCACCTACCTCCCATTAGCATGGACCAGGCTTGCCTCCAAGAGAGTAAAACACTACGCCTCCTTGGTCTCACACTTTCAGCGGACCTCAAATGGAATGACTATATCGAATCCATTGCTAAATCCGCTGCTATGAAAGTCGGTTTTCTGTGTAGGGCCCGGAAGTTTTTTCCGTCTAAATCTATCCTGAACATTTATAAATCTACCATCCGCCCGTGCATTGAATATTGCTGCCATATCTGGTCGGGTGCCCCTGCTGTTCTCCTCGGGCTTCTCGATCAGGTTCAGAGGAGGGTCTGTAATGTGATAGCTGCCGACTTGGCAGACCGCCTGCAGTCTGTCTCCCACCGGCGCGAAGTGGCTTCCCTGTGTCTCTTCTATAAATACTTTCACGGCTTCTGCTCTGATGAACTTAGATCACTAGTGCCCCTAAATACTAATTTGAACGAGATACTAGATTAGCAACTAGATCCCATCCTTTTACATTGAAACCGATAAAATGCAACCGTAACTTCTACTCCAACAGTTTCTTTCCTCGCACTTCCCGACTGTGGAATTCTCTTCCAAACGATTGCTTCCCCGACGGCTACAATCTCCAGGAGTTTAAATGTAAGGTCAATAGACACCTCCTAACACACTAACCTGCTCCCATTCTATCAAGCACTCTTCCCATCTGCCCAACCCTCATCCTCGGTATCCTTACTCATCTGTCACCTTCCTCCTGACATTCCCTATGTCTAACCACTCCTTCTCTTTACCTTCCCCTATGTAGCCCCATGCGCAATAGTGGCAGTGGAATGCCTTGATTGGGGTGAGATGATTAAAAAAAAAAAAAGATAGTGTTTTGTTAGAACGCATTTTCGTTTTCACTAGTCTTTCCCCTGTTTGCCCGTTCAAGCAAGTTTTTTGGCTGTTGTTGGCTGTTGATATTTACAACGGAGAAAGAAAGTTCGCCAAAAGCATCATTGCTTCTAATCATTAATAAAAAACGTCTTGTTTAACTTTCTTTAGCGTTGAGATCTCTTCAAAATTTCACTAAAGTCTTTTCACGTATGCTCTATAGTCAGTGTCGTCTTCTATGTAACTTCTAAAACAGTAAAGTTCTTTCGTGTTCTTGACGGAATCTGACGGAATCTGACGGAATGTGCCGAATCGGAGGCGGCCGGTGGTGGTGTTGACGGCGGTGGCTCTCTGCCCGAAATCTCTACCAAACTGCGACACAAAACTTAACCAACTGAACTTTTCGTGTCGAGCATGTATTTTTATAATCATAATGTTGTTGACTTTGAAGTAGAATTTCTTCAAGTTTTTTATTTTCTGATCTTTGTTTGTTTATTTTTTAATTTCAACTGTTCTTTTTCATCTTGCTTTATCATTTCAAGTGCTTTCTCTTGCCATTTAAGTTCCCGTTGGTTGTGTTGTTCGAGTTGGAACTTAAGAAATCCGACCATGGCTAATTTAAATATTTAAATTTGTCCATGTTTTACCGTGTCTTTTTTTAGAAATAAACAAATATCAGAAACTTGAAATTATTCACACCTAATTTGGACAGTTGGAAATCAGTGCAACTCTTGTTACCGACCAACGCGAATGTAGTGTAATCTTCACTATACTTTCTGGTTAAATTTATACACTTCCATCTGTTAAGAATGAGTGAAGTTTTAGGAGTAAAAAGTTCTGTAAAGAGTTTAATCACTTCAGTAAATGTCAGTTCACTTGTTTTACAGGCCAAAATATAGTTCACAAATTTGGTATACATTGTGGTAACCAGTTTTCGAAGAAAAAGGGGAACTTTCTCAGAGGCCAACTAATTTATGCAATCTGGCGTATAAATCCTCGTATTTTCCAAATTAGGAAGCGAAAGTTATATCCTAGCCCGGAGAATATGTAAAAGTTTCTGCTGCGCCTTAGATAGTGTTTTGTGAGAACGCATTTTCGTTTTCGCTAATTTGTCTCCTGTTTGTCTGTTCAAGAAAGTTTCTTTTTGAAGTAGAATTCCTTCCAGTTTTTGATGTCTGCTTTCTGTTTGTTTCTGAAATACAAGCCTCGATTGGAATTCATGAGTTATCACTCTCTAACCGTGCAAGTTACTTGTTCACCGCTGCTAGTATTGAACTCACAAATTAAGAACACATGACCAAGAGGATATAAACGTTGGTTAGTTCCTGATTTGACTCTTAGAGTTGTGAGTTCAATACCACGCTGAAGCAATCGAGGCTTTACGCAAGGAATGAGGATAATATACACAAGCGATTGTTAGAAAGATTTTGGTTTGAAATTCCTAGCACTTGAAAAAGGCGCGTATATACAACGACCGAAACGTCGTAGAAATGGCAACAAAGATGAAGACAATAGTCCAAATAATGTAAATACCGTTATTGTAAGTTAGTTACACTTTTTTGTCGTTCGGTTTCCTTTTCTGGATCGCCAAGTACTGTTGAATAGAACAAAGTGTGAAGAAAAATAGAATTCCCTGCATCCAATGTGTTAGGGCGCAGCCCCTAATTGACTACATAATGGACAGTTCCCATTGCTATATATAGCAATGGTGGATTCTCTACATAGAGAGTCGTACGGAGTCGTACAGAGTCGGTCGTAGAGAGTCACTTGAGAGTCAGTGCGAGAGTTAGTCACACTTCCGGTGGCGTACCGGAAGTAATCACGTATACACACGTCTTACGACGGATTGGACTCTTGTATCTTTCTATTGTAAATATTACTAATCACTTCTGTACATACTAACCGTCTTTTCCGCGGAATACAACTTATACTCTGATTCTGTTGTTGAGTTATTCATTTATACTTGGCGACATAACACAATGTTGAATCAATATTGACAATTCACACGCAGTGCTTTTATGGCCCGCTATGGTCATGAAAAGTCCTCGTCACCAAGTTGTTGCAGCCTTGTTAGGGGGCAAAAATAACTTCATGGGCAAGGAAAAAAGTTAAACAAATATGTTAACAAAGAACAGTAATACAAAACATATACAAAATGAGATCACCAGCGTGACTGTATGGTCCGGCTGCCGGAGCTATAAGCTGGAATAGACTTCAGTATTTACTATTGCACCTACTATGCAACGGATGCGACATATATATACTACCAGTATAGCCCAGCATTGCTCGGTTGTAATGAAAGCTTTAAAACTAATCCATGGTCCTGGAGATCAGACTCTTTGGACGTTGGCACGAAAGACTATAAAGCAATAGTTGTTTCCAGTTAAAGCAAAACCGTAGACTGAAAGAAAAATGAATGGATGTAAGTCAAATTTTGATTTCCTGGTATCGATATCAAATTTTCTGCACTATTGTAAAAACTGCAACCTTGAAAAGTTTGGAAATCTTTTCTTATGTCTTTGTCTCTGAGTGTATCAAATTTGATTAAAATCGGACCACTCCTTCTATAACCCGATTTTTTCGATTATCGATTTTCGATTATATTTGAGGGTACCTCGACACAAAACCTAGCGAAGAACACTGGCAGACGTTTATAGTACAACTGTGTAAATTTTCAAGAAAATCTTTTCAGCCGTTTCGGATACACACATACACACACACAGGCACACACAGACACACACACAGACAAAGTTCCATTTATAAATAAGTTTAGATAAAATAACAATAATTGTAAGTAATATACGTACCCTATGAAAGTGTTTTTTATATTAGGTTTCATTCACTCAACCAACAATACATATTAATACCGCATTGCCGACTCTTGAAACAACGTCTGACTGCAAATTGCAAAGTTGTTTTTTATTGAATTACTCCATGCCTTTTTTTAAAAATCAACCATTGACATGTCTCGATAATTGCTAAAGATTTACGGGAAAAAGAGTTCAGGTAACTCCAGAGAAGCGGCCGCTCGATTAAATGAAGTGTGAGACAATCTGCATATCATGTAACGAAGCTTTTATTAAATAGAAGAATTGCTCTTATCCAACGTTGTTAGTTAGCTCTCATTATTGTTTCTGTTTTAAAGGGTTTCTCTCATGCTGTGTGTGTGTGTGTGTGTGTGTGTGTGTGTGTGTGTGTGTGTGTGTGTGTGTGTGTGTATCTTTTAGTTTGTTTTTTGTCCACTTCGGCACTTTAGTCGATATTGTTTCCGTATTTTTTCACAATTACAAGAAACTAATTTTTCTGTTTCCCTTTAGTATAAAAATTTAATAAAGACAAATTGTTTTCTTTCCCGACAAATTATGTAGAAATTGTCCCAAATTTTTCTGTCTTCCATCGCTTTGGGCTATGCTGTTAGTCATTATCTAGAAGTTTCGTTCAAAACGACTGAAAAATTATAGTGGCTTAGTTTTTATTTAATTTTTCTTGTGTTCATATAATTTTTTCTGGGCATAAATTATATAGAAATTATCCGAAAGTTGTATATAATGGCTAAAAAGGTAGCTGAATGTTCTCGGGGGTTTCCACTCCAGAAAACAAAAAGAACAAAAGAAAAACAAAAACCTTGCATTATTAAACAGTGGAATGGAATATTGAAATTGTTCTAAAATAAAAAGTCGCCTACGCCATTTTCCAGAGGATCGTGACATTTAAGAGCTTGGAATGAATGCTCCTTTGTTGAATTGAAATATTCCCTCTTGCAAGCAATGTTCAAACTTACATCAAGCTTCAATAAACATCTTTCAGAAAAAAAGAACTTTTGTATCATTCTATTAGTCGGTTTTTCACCTGTTCCCACAGGTGACAATCTTACGATTCTCCATTCCCAATCTCAAAGAGCATAGGACATAGTAAATTATAGGTATTTTAATTATTAAAACTGATATAACCTTTTCCACTGACTTGAATTGGAATTTGAATTTGAGTTTTGTTTAACCGTCGGTTATTTAATGCCAAAAAGGTGGGGGTTTTAAGGGTTGTTTTAATGTTTGGTTAAGGTGAGAAGGTTTATTTAGTAAGGTTTTGAGGATTGTTTTTTTTCTTTTTTTTTTTTTGGATAACTGAAGATGTCTTGTAGTTTTGCATTTAAAAATGTGTTGCTGGTAATAATTTTTTTTCCTTCAAAAATAAATTGTTGGTAATATTTTCCTTTCAACAATCTATATTTACAAGATTTTCTCTATAACCTTCAATAAAATTGTATCCAAAATTTACACTGTCTCTAACACAGCCTTTCAGAAAATACCCTTCAATAATTTGTAATCCGGTTACAAAAGAAATAAATATATCTTAAATATCCTTGAACAGTTGGAAATCCTATCAAAGAAACGACAATTTTCCATTTTACTGATAATACTTTATTAATAGATATCAAGAAAACAGTATTGATGGAACATTGAAGAGATAATGAAATTTTAAAGTGCTAAGGAGCATAAGACACTTGTTTGAAAAGCGCAAGTTAATAAAAATCTTAAAAAAAATAAATGTGTAATAAAGAATATAATTATAACCAATGGAAAGAAAGAAAAAAGAAAGAAAGAAAAGGAAAGAAAGAAAGAAAGAAAGAAGAAAGAAAGAAACAAAGAAGAAAGAAAGAAAGAAAGAAAAAGAGAAAGAGAGAAAGAAAGAAAGAAACAAGAAAAAAGAAAAAAGTAAAAGAAAGAAAGAAAGAAAGAAAGAAAGAAAGAAAGAAAGAAACAAACAAACAAACAAATGGACGGACAAAGAAAGAAAGAAAGAAAGAAAGAAAGAAAGAAAGAAAGAAAGAAAGAAAGAAAGAAAGAAAGAAACAAGAAAAAAGAAGAAAGTAAAAGAAACAAGAAAGAAAGAAAGAAAGAAAGAAAAATAGAAAAAGAGAAAGAAAGAAACAAGAAAAAAGAAAAAGTAAAAGAAAAAAAGAAAGAAAAAGAAAGAAAGAAAGAACGAAAGAAAAAGAGAAAAAGAGAAAGAAAGAAACAAGAAAAAAGAAAAAAGAAAAGAAAAAAGAAAGAAAAAGAAAGAAAGAAAGAAAGAAAGAAAGAAAGAGTGCACCAAATGTTTTCCTTGGGAATGAAAAAAATTCTTTTAGAAAAAAAAAAAAAGAAAGCATCAATTATTATCCTCTGACAACAGGAATGGAAGAAAAAAAACAAAAGCCCAATTTTTCCGGTGGAATAAGGATACAAAAAAAAGCAAGAATAAAATAAGAAAAAAGAAAGAAAGCAAGAAAGAATAAAAAAGAAAGAAAGAAAGAAAAAAGAAAGAAAGACAGAAGACAGAAGGAAAGAAAAAAGAAAGAAAGAAGGCAAGGAAGCAAAGATGAACTCGTCCGAATCATCATAAATTTTCTTCAGTCTTCCATTGATAAAACTGCAATATAGGTAATTATTAAATATTTATAAATTCATTTGATGCACATGTTATTGTGCAGTATTAATAAAAGAACCGTTCGATTTTCATTTACAGTTATTCACTTGGCAATAAATACTAACAAATAGTATGAAATAGAATCATTTTTTTAAACACTGGGGGAGGAGCCAACAATTATGACCGGTAGTGTACATATATATATATATATATATATATATATATAGATAGATAGATAGATAGATAGATAGATAGATAGATAGATCAAATCTAGAAGGTGCGATCGGCAAATTGTCGCTATTTGCTTTGTAAAATATTTCAAAGTAATAATAACAAAAGAATCATTCTATTTTCATTTACAGTTATTCACTTGGCAATAAATACTAAAAAATAGTATGAAATACATAATTTAAAAAAAAAAACACTGGGGGAGGAGCTAATAATTATGACCGGTAATGTACATATATATATATATATATATATATATATATATATATAGAGAGAGAGAGAGAGAGAGAGAGATAAAGATAGATAGATAGAGCAAATCTTGAAGGTGCGATCGGTAAATTGTCGCTATTTGTTTTGTAAAATTTTGCAGAGTAATAATAACAAAAGAACCATTCTATCTTCATTTAAAATTATTTGCTTGGCAATAAATACTAAAAGATAGTATGAAATACATCATTTATTTAAAACACTGTGGGAGGAGCTAATAATTATAGCCGATTTGTAGGCAATCACGGATCGGTTTTTTATATTTTTTCTTGGTATCTCTCCCAATCCAAGCTACTACATCAATTTGTTCAAGACCATTAAATATGACTCGTGCTGCATTTCCGGTCACGCCTTCTATCCGTCCTCTGAATGTCAGATTCTCCAAACCTTCCTTCCTCATTACGTGTCTGATATGTCTCTTTCTAATTTTAAATATATGTTTTCTTTAATTTGCATTCTCTCCAACAGCTCGTCGCTGTTCACGTGCTTGGTTCATGGTATTCTCAGAATCCTTCTGTAGAACCACATTTCTGCTACCTCTCCTTCACCCTTGAAGAGATCGTCCAACATTCGTTGCCATACATAAGGACAAATATCACATAGCAGTCCAGCACTCTTTTCAATGAGATATTACTGTGTGAGAATACTCTGGAAATGCGCCCTCGGCCCTGTCAATGCGTCCTCGTCCCTGTCAATTCGTCCTCGGCCCTGTCAATGCGCCCTCGGATCTCAGTGTTGCACGTTCCATCCTCTGTCAAAACGCTTTCTACGTATTTAAATTTCTTTATTTGTTTAATTTTTGGTCTTCCTGACCGGTAGTTGTTATTTTGCTGCTTCCTTTTGCTGATGACCATATATTCAGTTTTCTTGAAGTTTATGCTCAGTCCTATTATCCAGCTTTCTCGTGCTACTTTCTGTTGGAGGTCCTGCATTTTTTTACCTTGTCTGCTGTCTTTGTTTTACGCCCGTTTTGTAGAAAAATTAAGCTTAAACCCTAAACTGTTTGCCTTAAATTCACATTTCCATGAAATTTTGAAGGCGCTTCATACAGCAAAAATCGCGTTATACCTGAATGAAGCACATATTAAGTTCTTAAAAAATTAATTTCAAACAGTGATGAAATGTAGCTAGAATTGAGCATTAATCAAGATGAATTTTCCTGGTCCATTGAAAAGCGAAATTCTATTTTTTTGTATCATTTGATTTTCAATTCATTAATCATTTTTCCACAATCAATATTGTAAAAATGTAATGTCAAAAAAAAAAAAAAAATTCGAGCAAACAATTCAAAATTAGAGATGAATTAATAAGAACTATGATCGCAAAGGAAGAAACGTTTCCAAAGGAATCAAAGAACTGCTGATGCTAGGGACTTTTCAGTTTTCATCATAGCTGACGTAAACCTTTTCTTTTTACATTCCATTTCCAGTGAAGATGTAATTCTAAATCATTTACCCTTAATCACGCATTCTAACTTTATAAATATCTAGCAACAGTTAAATCAACAGGGATGATATCAGATGAGGTAAAAAAAAGGCTGTAAGTAAAAAATAAAAAATAAAAACTGGCAAAAAAAAAAATAATAGAAAATAGAAAAAGTAAAAGAAAAATAATTATAACCCACACATACGCAGAGATGCAAAGAACGAAAAAAAAAATCATCAAGAGACCAAGATATTTAAAGAGAGAGGCAGCGGGTAAGAAGGGTTGTATTGAGACAAATAGACAAGGGGACAAATTTAGATCGATCTATGATCGATTCATAGTCAGGATTGGTTGGTTAATTCGGACGGCAATTAGTTTTATTCTCCCAAATACAAAGTTAAAGAATTTTCAAGGGAAATCAAATCGCTGCCATTTTAGCATATCAGTTGCGTTGAAATGAGATTGAATAGGCGGCCATTTTCAGTGACTTGGCTCCAAGATGAAATTGGTGTATTTTCGACCTGCTCCCATTGAAGGAATGGCAAATGGTTTCAAAACATCGGATATCCGGAAATAGCCAGTGAAAGTGAATGAGAAATACAAAGATAGCGAATGAAAAAAGGGGGAAAGTTTTAGAATGTGCACTGTGGAAAATCGAATCAACCAGAAAAAAAGGGGAGGCTGATTTAAGGAAAAAAAATGAGGGAAAAATGAGGACAATACGGAAAAAATATACGAAGAAAATGAAAGAAAAAAGAAGACTATTTAGTGCGAATGTTAAATAAAGAACATTTAAGAAAGAAAGAAAGAAAGAAGAATGAAAAAAGATTCGAAAGTATGAGAAAATCCTGAATTAATTCTCAAAGAAAGAAAGAAAGAACGAACGAAAATATAAATAGAGTATAAATGAATAAAAAATTAAAATAAAGAATGAAAATATAAATGGAATAAAGAATGAATGAATCTACGGATAAATAGAATTTTTCCCAAATGTAAGTGAAAGAAACGTTAAAATGAACGAATGAAAATGAAGACAAAAATATCAAAACGGATGAATGAAATAAGTGAAACTAGAAAATAGATGTAAAAATTTAAAAAAAAAAGAAAAAAAGAACAGATAGAAAGAAATAGAAAAAGAAATAATTTAAATAAAATGTAAGGAATAAGAAGAACGAAGAAAAAAGAAGAAATAAATAAAGAAAAGAAAGACAGAAAGAGAGAAAAAAAGAAACGATAAAAGATGAAATAGATGAACTAATTGAAAAGGAATACAAAATAAAAAAATAAAATTAAAAGTTAAATAATTAAAATTAAAAGAAAAATAACGAAACGAAAGAAAGAAAAAGAAAGGGAGAAAAAGAATTAAAGGGAATTCATGAAAGAAAGAAAGAAAGAAAGAAAGAAAGAAAGAAAGAAAGAAAGAAAGAAATGGTCGGACGGAGAGAGAAAGAAAGAAAGAAAGAAAGAAAGAAAGAAAGAAAGAAAGAAAGAAAGAAATGGACGGACGGACCTAGAAAGAAAGAAAGAAAGAAAGAAAGAAAGAAAGAAAGAAAGAAAGAAAGAAATGGTCGGACGGAGAAAGAAAGAAAGAAAGAAAGAAAGAAAGAAAGAAAGAAAGAAAGAAATGGTCGGACGGAGAGAGAAAGAAAGAAAGAAAGAAATGGACGGACGGACGTAGAAAGAAAGAAAGAAAGAAAAAAAGAAAGAAAGAAAGAAAGAAAGAAAGAAATGGTCGGACGGAGAAAGAAAGAAAGAAAGAAAGAAAGAAAGAAAGAAATGGACGGACAAGGAAAGAAAGAAAGAAATGGACGGACAAGGAAAGAAAGAAAGAAAGAAAGAAAGAAAGAAATGGTCGGACGGAGAAAGAAAGAAAGAAAGAAAGAAAGAAAGAAAGAAATGGACAAAGGAAACAAAGAAAGAAAGAAAGAAAGAAAGAAAGAAAGAAAGAAAGAAAGAAAGAAAGGAAATCGGACTGAGAAAGAAAGAAAAAAAGAAACAAACAAACAAACAAATGGACGGACAAAGAAAGAAAGAAAGAAAGTAGAAAGAAAGAAAGAAAGAAAGAAAGAAGGCGAAGAAACAGACCGAATTAACGAACAGCAAAAAAGAAATAAAAAACAGACAACGGAAAAAATTAACAAAAAGAAATGAACTCACAAAGTAAGATAGGTAGAAAGAAAGGAAAAAGAAACGAATAAAAAATAGCCCAAAGAAAGAAAGAAAGAAAGAAAGAAAGAAATATAGATAGAGAGAAATGAACAGAGAAGAAGTGAAGAAAGAAAGAATAAAAGAAAAGAGCATTATTGAAGAATTATAAACAGATAAGTTTTATAATGAATGAATAGAGAGAGAGAAGTAAGAAAAAATATGAACCGATGAAAGAATTAAGAAATACAAGAATTAAAGAATGAATAAAAGGGGACGGAATATGAAATATTAAAAGTTAATATGAATGAATACAATGGTGAAAAAGAATAAGGAATAAAAGAAAATAAAGAAAAACAATTTTAACATGAGTTCAAATATTTGAAAGAAAACAAAATAAAAATAAAGTGGATTCTAGAAAAAAAAGGCAAAGTAACAAGAAATATTAGAAGAAGAATGAGAAAAAAGTGACCTAAGAAAAGGTCAATTTGATTTTTACGGCTTATCAACCTTTTGCAGATTATTTAAAACTCAAATATATTTTTAAGTGTAACAATTCGTTTGAGATAATGATTTACCGTTATAAGTCTTACTATTTAAACCATAGCTGGGGAGAAGCATTAACGACAATTCTACTCCTGCAGCTTCTTCTCTCGCACTTACCGCCTGTGGAACTCGCTTCCATATTCTTCCTTTCCTGACGGCTACAACCTCCAGGAATTTAAATGTAATGTCAATACTCATCTATTAGCCACTTGACTCTAGTTCTTTCCCCACCCCGTATATCTTTTCCTTTCTCTTCACCTTTGAAGCTGTTATCACACCTGCATTCACATTCTTCTATTGCTCCTTTCCAACTGGTTCATCTTCCTCTTCACTCTCTTCTAATTAATCTTTTTAGAGTTATGTAGCCCCCTGCACATCAGTGGCATTTCCGCCTTGCTCGGGGTGAAATGATTAAAAAAAAATAAAGTGGATTCTAGTAAAAAAAAAAGACAAAGTAACAAGAAATATTAGAAGAAGAAGAATGAGAAAAACGTGACTTAAGAAAAGGTCAATTTCATTTTAACGGCTTATCAACCTTTTGCAGATTATTTCTTTTGAGATAACAATGATTTACCTGTATAAGTCATACTATTTAACCCATAGCTGGGGAGAAGCGGTAGATTCATACATCTCCCAAGTGTATTTGCACATATGTTGATATAACGAACGCTACAAGAAATGAAACTAGGCTCTCCGACTTCCAACTCCGGCCTGTTATACTACCTTGGCAGACAAACAGCATCTGGTGCTTCGAATCGGTCATCAATCTAGGTACTGACTAGGTACTACTTTACTTCCGTGATTGTACAAAAGCCGATGTTTTTAATATATATGGTCGTAAACCCTTACGAAAACAGGCAAACAATGATGTATATGGAAAGAAAGAATTTCTGTGGAAAGAAAGTGAGTACGTTTGGTTGGAAGAATGGAAAACTGTCAAAGAATAAATAAGGAAGGTTAAATTAAAGAAGAAAGAATAAAAAACAGGAAACAAATATGAAAAGAAAAAAACAAAGGAATTTCCACATGGGAGAAAGAAAACATAAAACACAGAAGGAAAATCTAAAATAAAAATAAAGCAATTCAATGAAAGAGAAAAATATCATGAATCGCACCTACTTCCTATTAGCATGGACCAGGCTTGCCTCCCAGGGAGTAAAACACTACGCCTCCTTGGTCTCACACATTCAGCAGATCTCAAGTGGAATGACTATATCGAATCCATTGCTAAATCCGCTGCTATGAAAGTCGCTTCTCTGTGCAGGGCCCGGAGGTTTTTTCCGTCTGAATTTATCCTGCACATTTATAAATCTACCATCCGCCCGTGCATTGAATACTGTTGCCATATCTGGTCGGGTGCCCCTGCTATTCTCCTTGGGCTTCTCAACACGGTACAGCGGAGGGTCTGTAATGTGATCGATACCGACTTAGCAGACCGCCTGCAGTCTCTCTCTCTCACCTGCGCGACGTGGCTTCCCTGTGTCTCTTCTATAAATACTTTCACGGCTTCTGCTCCGATGAACTTATATCACTGGTGCCCCCTAGGTTCGAATTTACACGAGATACTAGATTAGCAACTAGATCCCACCCTTTTACGGTGAAACCGATAAAATGCAACCGCAACTTCTACTCCAACAGTTTCTTTGCTCGCACTTCCAGACTGTGGAATTCTCTTCCACATGACTGCTTCCCCGACGGCTACAATCTCCAGGAGTTTAAATGTAAGGTCAATAGACACCTCCTAACAAACTAACTTCCATTCTTTCAAACACTCTTCCCACCCACCCAACTATCTATCACCCCCACATCTGACATTTCCTATAAAATGATTTTTAAAAAAATGATAGACGGACGTTTCAACTTAAAGAAAAATATATAAGAAAAGAAAGCAAGAAAAAAAGAAAGAAAAAGAAATCACGTGATAAAGAACGAGAAATGAAAAATAAAGAAAATAGAGAACAAGAGGAAACTTAAAGAGTTAAATGAAAGAAAGAAAGAAAGAAAGAAAGAAAGAAAGAAATGGACAGACGTAGAAAGAAAGCAAGAAAGAAAGAAAGAAAGAAAGACGAAACCAGGTGGTGAAAGAACAAGTAATGAAAAACTGTATGAATGAAAAATAATAAAAAAAGAAATTAAGGAATGATTGACAAACTAAAAAAGAAAGAAAGAAAGAAACCAGGTGGTGAAAGAACAAGTAATGAAAAACTGTATGATTGACAAACCAAAAAAGATAGAAAGAAAGAAAGAAAGAATGGGAAAAAGAAAAACATTATGAAGAAGTGTAGTAACGGAAGCTGCCGAAATTAAAGATTGTAAATAATAAAAAATAAGAAAATTATGAAAACATAAAAAGTTAAAAAAATAGAAAGGAAGAAAGGAAGAAACGAATAGAAAAAGAAGGAAGAAAGAAAAAAGTATGGAAGGAAAAAAGAAAATGAAAAAGAAAGAAAGAAAGAAAGAAAGAAAGCAGATTAAGAGAAAGAATTAAATGAATGAAAAACCTAATGAGGGAAAGTCGTAATGGAATCTGTCGAAATGAAAAATTCTAAATCATGAAAAATATGGAAATAGTGGAAAGTTAGTCAAAGTGAAAGAAAGAAAGAAAGAAAGAAAGAAAGGAAAAAGAAAGAAAGGAAAAAGAAAGAAAGAAAAAGAAAGAAAGAAAGAAAGAAAGAAAGGAAAAAGAAAGAAAGGAAAAAGAAAGAAAGAAAGAAAGGACAAAGAAAGAAAGAAAGAAAGGAAAAAAAGAAAGAAAGAAAGAAAGAAAGAAAGAAAGAAAGAAAGAAAGAAAGGAAAACCCCAAAAATCAATCAACGGTGAAAGTAGTATTGAAAAGCAATCAAAATGGAAGAATTCTAAATAATGAAAAAGAAGGAAAAAGTGGAATTTGAAAGATTTAAAAGAAAAAGATAAAAAAAAAGAAAAATGAAAGAAAATGACCTCATTATTTTTTACGTCCAAAGAGAAAAAAAGAAAGCAATTAAAAGATAATTATTTATAATGTAAGTTTAGTGTAATTTCCATGGAGGATTTTCTTTGATGAAGAGACAGAGAGATAGAAGTATATTTAGATTAAACTACCAACATCGACAATCATCAAATATGAACTCAACGTCTGTTAAAACTGCTTAGAAAATTATTAAAGTCAATGTGCAAAGTTGGTAAGTTTCATAAAAAAGAATGGGACTTCTTACCAGACTTATCCAACTTTCACGATCGCTGAGGAAATAGAAATCCTACCGGTATTCATTTTGGGCAGACACGATTATAAAATGATGAAATATATATATATATATATATATATATATATATTGATAAAAGGAAATTGCAGAAGTTTATAAAGAAATTCTTCTTGTTTTTGTTGTTGTTGTTGTTGTTCTTCTTCTTCTTGTTCTTGTTCTTGTTCTTCTTCTTCTATGATATTCTAGGTCATACGCTTTTCCTGGTCTTCATTAACGATCTTCCCGATGTAATCAGATCCCAAGTAGGCATATACGCAGACGACACCATCGTTTACACGCGTCTCGATCAAAAATCTGCTGAGGCAGACAAAACGAACCTCGCTGCTAACCTTCAAAATTACCTCTAATATGTGGTGAACCGGGGTAAGAAATGGCATGTAAATTTGAATGCTTCCAAAATGAATCAGCTATCTGTTAACTATCACAGACAATCGCTCCTACTCCCACTAGCCTACCTGAAATCAAAACACTGCGTCTCCTCGGCCTAACTCTCTCAGTAGACTTCAAGTGGTATGACTCTATCGAATCCATAGCTAAATCCGCTGCTAAGAAAGTTCACTTGTAGGGCCAGGAAGTTTTTCCAGTCTGAATCCATCCTGCACATATATAAATCTAACCATCCGCCCGTCTATTGAATAATGCTGCCACATCTGGTCGGGTGCCGCTGCTATTCACCCCAGGGTTCTTGACAAAATCCAACGGAGAACCTGTAATGTGATTGATCCCAACTTGGCTGCTCAGATACAGTCAATCTCTCACCGGCGTAATGTGGCTTCTCTGTGTCTTTTCTACAAATACTTTCACGGCGTCTGCTCCAGTAAACTAAGCTCAAGGCCGACCCCTGTGTATGAATTTACTTGAGCTACTGGGTTAGCAAGTAGGTTTCACCCTTTTACAGGGAAATCAATATAATGTAACCACAACTTCTACTCTAACATCTTCTTTTTTCGCACTTCCCGCCTGGGGAATTCCCTTTCATATACTTGCTTCCACGACAGCTACAATCCCTAAGAATTTAAATGTAAGATCAATAGTCATCTCCTATCTCACTGACTCGCATCCTTTCTCTCATGCTATTTTCTCCTTCAACTCCAATCTCATCACACAAGAATTCTTATCCTTCTCTTACACAATTACTGACATCCCCTGTAAACTGTCCCTCTTTCTCCTCATTTTCCTGCGGTGTAACCCACTGCGCACGAGGGGCAATACACTGCCTTTCTTGGGGTGAATTGCTTAAAAGTGCGCCGTGTTCCTTTAGGACTAAAACGATCATGATCCTCCACTTCTCCCTATGCCTCTTTTACAACCCATTTCATGTTATACCACTCAAAATTCCGTTCAGCTATTTATCTGCTCAAGCTCATCAAGTATGTCACTTGTTGCTTTCCTTTGTCTCTTTTTTCCCTTCTATGCGTCTTGTGAGCATCAGAATCTCCAAACTGTCTTTTCTCACTACATTTTGCAGAAACTTTAGCTGTCTTTTCATAATGTTTAATATCATAGTTCCTTTTCTTATCCATCCTCTCAAAAACTTCAGAGTTGGTCTCATGTTCAATCCATGGTATCCCCAGCATATTTCGGTTTTTCAAATCTTTTCTTCCTATTTTATGGGATTTCCCAACATTTGCTGCCTTATTAAAGAACAGTCAGTCAGTTAAGTGCCATACGTGATACACGCTTTGGGCGATCATGTCTCAAAACAGACATGACTGACTGGGCAGAAGATTATCCCGCAGTAGGTTGCCATTACTTTCTGCGGTAGACTGGTTGCCAGCCAAGGCTATAGAACCCAATCTGTCCTGTTATTTGACTCATAGGTAAAGGGAAAAGAAATCTATTATATTATTATGTAGTAATTAGTAGGGGATCGTTTTCCTATTGTTATGAAGTAATAAACTGATCCCCCATTTTATGACCAATATAAGCCTTAATCATTATTCCATCTATTATATTCAGTCAGTCAGTTAAGTGCCATACGTGATACACGCTTGGGCGAGCATGTCTTAAAAGAGATATGACTGAGTGGGCAGAAGATTATCCCGCGGTAGGTTGCCATTGCTTTCTGCGGTAGACTGGTTGCCAGCCATAGCTATAGAACCTAATCTGTTCTGTTATTTAACCCATAACTGGAGGGAAGTGACGGATTAATACCTTTCGCAAGTGTATTTGCGCGTAAGTGAATGCAATGAATTCAACTGGAATTCGAACTCGGCTCCCCGATTCATCGTTCCAAGCCGATATCCACTGCACCACAACGCACACCCATATTAAATAACAGACATTCCATAACAATCTATTAATGTCTTTTTTATCCAGCGAAACTTCCCTGGCTCTCAAAATTCTATTCAGTTTCAGGAATGCCTGATTGGCCACACCAAAACACCTTCGGATCTCAAGTGAAGGAAAATCTTAAGAACATAGTAACCATAAAATTCAAAAGATAGAATATAACGTTGTCAGAGAGAGGGTCAATCCAAAATGAAGTCTTGAAAATTGTGAACAGAAAAACGCGCAAATCATAACATTTAAATATCTGGAAAGTGTTTTACTTCAGGAGAGAAACTGTAAAATTTACCTCAGCTCTATCCAGTTGAATTCCTTGCATTCACTTACGCGCAAATACCCTTGAGAAAGGTATTAACCGTATATTCCCTCCAGTTATGGGTTAAATAATAGGACAGATTTGGTTCTATAGCATTGACTAGCAACCAGTCTACCGCAGAAAGCAATGGCAACTTACTGCGGGATAATCCTCCGCTCAGTCAGTCATGTCTCTTTCGAGACATGATCACCCAAGCGTGTATCACGTATGGCACTTAACTGACTAACTGAATATAATAGATGGAATAATGATTAAGGCTTATATTGGTCATAAAGTGGGGGATCAGTTTATTACTTCATAACAATAGGAAATCGATCCCCGACTAATTACTACATAATAATATAATAGATTTCTTTTCCCTTTACCTATGAGTCAAATAACAGGACAGATTGGGTTCTATAGCCTTGGTCGGCAACCAGTCTACCGCAGAAAGTAATGGCAACCTACTGCGGGATAATCCTCTGACCAATCAGTCATGTCTCTTTCGAGACATGATCGACCAAAGTGTGTATCACGAATCGTACTTAACTGACAGATTGATTATATTACTTGAAAACATGATAAAGGCTTCTACTGTGCATAAAGTAGGGGATCCGTTTTATATTGTCATGAAGTAATAAACTGATCATCCACTAATTACTGCTTAGTAATATAATTGACCTCATCTCCCTCTAGCTATGAGTCAATTAAAAGGACAGATTGGGTTCTATAGCCTTGACTGGCAACCAGTCTACTGCAGAAAGTAATGGCAACCTACTGCGGGATAATCTTCTGCCTCGTCATTCATGTTTCTTTCGAGACGTGATCACCCAAAGCGTGTATCACGTATGGCACTTAACTGACTGACTGAATATATTACTTGAAAACATGATTAAGGCTTCTACTGGGCATAAAATGGGGGATCAGTTTTATATTGTTATAAAGTAATAAACTGATCCCCCAAAATTACTACTTAATAATATAATAGATCTCATCCTCCTCTAGCTATGAGTCAAATAAAAGGACAGATTTGGTTCTACAGCCTTGACTGGCAACCAGTCTACCGCAGAAAGCAATAGCAACCTACTGCGGGATAATCTTCTGCCCAGTCAGTCATGTCCCTTTCGAGACGTGATCACCCAAAGCGTGTATCACTGTCTGACTGACTACATTTCTATACTCCAGTTCGCACTCCTACGATGTCCTTTGAACAGGAGTAAAAGAGTTATTTCTTGCTTTTAAAATAGGTATGTGTTTCGGGCTCCTTCTGCAGTCTTCTTCAAATTTATACTGCTGATGACCCGACTGAGCAAATCTTTCAGTAATGTTTTGGTCTTCCCTCCCAAAATAAGTAGATAGGATCGTCGATTTCCCGTTTTATACTCCTCCCAGTTCTGGAGTAGATAAATTATCTTTTGTTTCCTGTTTAGGATTGGGTGCCCTGTTCTTTCTAAAGTCTATTTCCTCTCTAAATTTATAATGTCTCCGAGTGAACTTTGAAACTAATTAAATCTTGACGTCTTCAATTCTATAATCAGCCGCTATCTTTCCTGAATAGCCCCAAGAACTTCACTTATTGTCCTTTCTTACGATTATCTTCTCTATTATAATAAAGATGTATACTTATTTGTAATATTGTAGTATATATATATATATATCATCATCTCACTCTTTATACACCCAATGGTGTGCAGCGCAGTACTTTTTGTTACTGTTCCCGTATCAATTTTTTTTTATGGGGCAGGGTTGTTAGCCCTGCGCCGAACCCCCAAACCTGAAGGACTGGTGGACCATTCTTGGCCCTTACGTTTGCAGTACCTGGTATTCCCAAACGGGAATATATATATATATATATACAAGTATAGGGTACGTATGGATGGAATAATATTCCGTATCCAAAGAAGCACTATTCTTAAAATGTAGAGCTAATAAGATTTATTCAGAAATTATAACATGAATATGTTATAATATCACTACAAAAGTAGCTATTTTGTTTCGACATTTCTTGTGTCTTATCAAGTGTGTACTTTGTGACTGTTGTTAACCTAAAAGCCTTCCACACCTTACCCCAGGGCCTTCACCATTTGGAACAAAACAATGTCGCTGACGTGACGTAGAATCTCTATTAGAGATCCTATGTCGAAATGTACATCCGACACATTTGAGTTTGAAAATTTTCTCTAATTTATATATATATATATATATATATATAATAATAATAATAATAATAATAATAATAAAATCGACTCTGTACGTATTCAAATCTTAAAATGTTACACAAGTAATTTTTAAAGACCACGAATAACCAGCAGAATCTAACTCCGTTATTGTCCTCGGCTATAAAGCTTTGGACAAAGAGGGGAAAAAAAGAAAGCTGCGTAGCACCGACAATACATACAGTTCTTCACAGCAAAGAAAAAAAACCCTCAAACGGAACGAACCACAAAGAAAGAAAAGTGCTCGATACTAAACTAACCAAAAAGGGTTAACAAAGAGGCAGTCACGCAGAGCAAAAACACACGAAAAAAATCGCAAGATCGCCAAGACCTACCGCGGTTTCGCACAGCGGCTCGTCAGGGCAAAGGCAGACCAAAGAATAATCAAATAAACAGACACCTATTAAAGACTAACCCATTTGGGGAAGGGGTTGTTTGAGGAAAAAAAAAAATTGGGGGGGGGGTCACATTAAGGTCCGATACACTAAGCAAGAAATTTTATTTTGTGCATTCTACACTTATTTAATATTTCTGTTCTAGCGTTGATAAGTTTGTTGGCAGGTTCAAATTTAGCTATTGCTAGCTTCTCCTTATATATAATAACATTCGCAGACGCTTATAGTACAACTGTGTAAATTTTCAAGAAAATCGGTTCAGCCGTTTCGTAGTCTATAGGTAACGGACACACACACATACACACACAAAGAGAAAGTCCCATTTATAAATAAGTTTAGAGAATAATGTAAAGAAACTTGTGATTCAGGGCTGTGATGCAAACGACTCAACGCTACGACTCGAGATACACATCGCAACGACGCTTTCTATGAAAAGACATTCCACTTTCTAATCGCAGAATAGATGTATTTCATAACTATAGGTGTAGACCGAGTAACAGATCAGTCATTCGTAACTGTGAATCACCATGACACGAACACAGCGTCAAATTAACTTCATCTCTTTTCTATTCTTTGGGTCAAGAAATACTCAGATCGGTTCTCAAAGAGATTTTCTGCCCAGAATTGTCTCCTACATCCAAATCTAGACTTTGTAGCGAAGGTTGATGCTTAATGTTTCTTTGATTCGGCCTTGTGTCAGACTTAACCAAAATCCCTACAGCTTACAAGTTTTATGCAGAGTTATCATCAGAATTATCAGAAGGTTAGTTGTCGACAGAATGGAATGTGTTAAATAGTGTGGAATAGTGTAAGAATAAAATACTGGAGTGGTGTAGTGAGTTCTATCTCAGCCGAGGCCGCAGGACAACGACGACGAAGAATAAAATATACATTTTTCATGTTAAAATAAAAATGTATTAAACGGAAAGAATAACACAAGTTGGAGTTCATGTTCAATTAGAAACATTATTAAGAAGTTAAGAGTAGAGTTCGTGTTCAATGAAAAGGTTATGGGTACCAAGGTATGTAGAAAATGTTCTTAATAGTAATTGTTGAAAGAGATAAGGAGAAAATAGAACAAGGTGCGACCTAACCTTATCTCCGGATCGATTTGAAGTTACATTTTAGTTGTTTCCTCTCGCGGCTCCCATCTGACTCTCAGTGACGCTGATCGGGGCTCTTTTATTGTCATTAGATTTTCGCACTGACTCACGAAGTTCTCAAGACTTGCAAGTCGCTCCCATTGGTCAAAATCAATTTAACACCTACTTGCGAATTCTGGTTCGACTTTTTCTTTAAGCATATGGTCAATCCTTTTTCTATTTAGGAAAACCAGGATTTCACACGTCATTTTGAATTTTTGTAAAAGTGAAGAAAAGGTTGATTTGAATTCTGAATTTCTTATCCGCTACAAGTTTTGAGTCAACTTACACCTTACATACCCTCATAAGATACTTGTTTTCATCTTTCGACTGCCAGTAACTATCTCGTTCAACAAAGGTCTAAAGAGTTCAATAGCTAAGTTGCTGTCTAACTGACGACAAAATGAAAATTACAAAAACATCACATTTGAACAGATTTACAGAGTATGATGGATGAATTGTCGTGTAAATAACACCTAACTGAAAATAACCTTGACGAATATATAGGCTGCGAATCATGAATTGTCGTTTAAATGAGGCCAAAATGAATATAGCACTGACATCTCATGTTAACAGATAAACAGAGTGCGATGGATGAGTTGTCTAAATCAGACCGAAATGAAAATAACACTGACGTCTCATTTTAGCAGATATACAGAATATGATGGATGAATTTTCGTCTAAATTACGCCGAAATGAAAATAACACTAGAATTTCATTTTAACAGATATACAGGGTGCGATGCACTGAATTACCATCTAAATGAGGTCAAAAGAAATACAACGCATACATCTCATTTTAATAGATATGCTTGCCAAAATTACACAAACATAATAATAATACAAATATATTTATTCACTGAAATGGCTGTTGGCTTCAATCGACTTCAGAAGTTAGTGGAATCTCCTGCAACTCTTCTGGACAGTTTTTTTTTATTGTTGTTTAACTTGATGAATACTGCCATAATACCTGCCTTCAGTTTATCTTTTTGAATTTGAGGCCTATGTGTAGATGAATAAATTCGTAAGTTCGCCATTTCTAGTGATCACTCCAAATATCTTCGAAATCGGCATTAGACTCATCCAACTCTTTCCTAATCCTCTACACTGTTCATCATTTGAAACTCGAACGTTCCAAAAATATTTGTACTGGAGTTTCCGGCATGAATGACAAGCAGCACATCAAGCTTTTTTCACGCATAATGTATTGCATCATGGTTATCTTCTTCATACAAGGGTACCCAACTGATCCTACTATAGTGTGTAGGCAACAAAAAAAAAAAAAAGAAAAACTACGCGCATGCGTTAAATTTACATTTGAGACAATTTACCCATCGCACGCTGTACAGTGAATGGCACTTGAACGTTGTATCAACCTGGTTAATTTCAAGAAAACTCTAATGGATAACACCAATAACAGACAGTCACTGTTGGTTTAATTTTGGATTCAGAATGTGTTTGTGGGGGGCGTTCTCATTATCAAGCCACTGAGTCGATCTTTACGATTTGCGATAAAGAATGCAATTATCGTCACAATTCAAAACTTGATCAAGAAATAGATAATTCGAATTTCGCGGAGGCAGCATCGAACACACTTCAAAATGAACAACTCTATGTCTTTTACTGACTTTATTTGAAACCCACTTATCGATTTGCCTCACCTTGCCCATTTTCTTGAAATGCGAACTGACATTATCCGAGACATTTCTCTAATATTTTCACCTAGGTTTTATTCGAGTTCTATGTTAAGATGTTTTTCGACTAGTGTTTAAGACACTCAACCACTTTGATCACCAAGACTCGCCTCTTCACTAAGGAACTTTACAAACCGTCACAGTTCTGTCTGACCCCAAGTTGATCCATTATGCCCAAGCTCTGGGAAATTTTACAGCTTTATGTAATGTAAAAAATTAAACGCATCTTTTCTACGAGCAAATACATAAATATGCATATAAAATAACTGAAATTTTAAAAGAGATTCATAAAATATTTTTCTATATTTCTGAGATGAGGTAGTATTTACAGTATTTACATTATTCGGACTATTGTCCTCATCTTTGTTGCCATTTGGACGACGTTTAATGATAGATCATTCTATTTGTCTATATTTCTGCGATTAGGAAGTATTTACAGTATTTACATTATTCGGACTATTGTCCTCATCTTTGTTGCCATTCGTACGACATTTAATGATAGATCATTCTATTTGTCTATATTTCTGAGATGAGGTAGTATTTAAACTATTTTCAATATTCGGACTATTGTCCTCATCTTTGTTGCCATTTGGACGACGTTTAATGATGGATCATTCTATTTGTCTATATTTCTGAGATGAGGTCGTATTTACAGTATTTACATTATTCGGACTATTGTCCTCATCTTTGTTGCCATTTGTACGACGTTTAATAACAGATCATTCTATTTGTCGATATTTCTGAGATAAGGTAGTATTTACACTATTTACATTATTTGAACTATTGTCCTCATCTTGGTTGCCATTTGTACGACGTTTAATAACAGATCTTTCTATTTGTCGATATTTCTATTTGTCGATATTTCTGCGATGAGGTAGTATTTACAGTATTTACATTATTCGGACTATTGTCCTCATCTTGGTTGCCATTTGTACGACGTTTAATAATAGATCATTCTATTTGTCTATATTTCTGAGATCAGGTAGCATTTACAGTATTTATATGATTCGGACTATTGTCCTCATCTTGGTTGCCATTTGTACGACGTTTAATAATAGATCATTCTATTTGTCTATATTTCTGAGTTGAGGTAATATTTACAGTATTTACATTATTCAGACTATTGTCCTCATTTTTGTTGCCATTTGTACGACGTTTAAGAATACATTATTCTATTTATCTAAAATGTCTTAGATGAGGTAGGATTTACACTATTTCCTTTATTCGGACGTTTAATAATAGATCATTCTATTTGTCTATATTTCTGCGATTAGGAAGTATTTACAGTATTTACATTATTCGGACTATTGTCCTCATCTTTGTTGCCATTTGTACAACGTTTAATAACAAATCATTCTATTTGTCTATATTTCTGCGATTA
Source organism: Ascarosepion bandense (assembly GCA_037127315.1). Classification (NCBI taxonomy): domain Eukaryota; kingdom Metazoa; phylum Mollusca; class Cephalopoda; order Sepiida; family Sepiidae; genus Ascarosepion; species Ascarosepion bandense. The sequence continues at coordinate 196,267 of JBBBDQ010001409.1, read as the reverse complement.
GGAAGTATTTACAGTATTTACATTATTCGGACTATTGTCCTCATCTTTGTTGCCATTCGTACGACATTTAATGATAGATCATTCGATTTGTCTATATTTCTAATTGAGGTGGTATTTACAGTATTTACATTATTCGGACTATTGTCCTCGTCTTTGTTGCCATTTGTGCAACGTTTAATAATAGATCATTCTATTTGTCTATATTTCTAAGATGAGGTCGTATTTACAGTATTTACATTATTCGGACTATTGCTAGGAATTTCGAACCGAACCGTTTATTATTATTTTGCAAGAAAGGTTTTGGTTAGAAATTTCTAGCACCTGAAGAAGGGTGGGGCGTACAACGACCGAAACGTCAAACAAATTGCAACAACGATGAGAACATTAGTCCATATAATGTAAATACTGTAGATTGATATGAATTTACTAAAACGGCACTTCATGATTAGAAATGAAGTAATGTATATTTTTTTTTAATATATAAATATATTATATTAAAATACGATTAAAACTTTTATTCTAAAATCGGACATTATCTTCCGAACAACCTTAGGAATGAGTAATACATTTTTGCGCAACAAAATTAAAACAGGATAAAACGTTTATTCGAAAATCGGATATGATTTTTTTAAACAACTTAACTGTATCTTCTAGTGTCTACAGATATTACATCACGTGTTTGAGAACAACATTCTAAAAGAGATTGATATAAAATTAATAATGATGACATTTTAATCATTAGGAATAAGTCATATATATTTGTGCAAATATTATTTTTTTTAAAATTTGAACTGAATTCAAAGACTCTTCAAAAAATCGGACATTAACCTCCGAACAACCTCTCTTGTAATGCATACAGAGGCTGCGTCAGGTATTTGAGAACTACATTCCGAATTAGATTGATATAAAATTAACGAAAAAGGACACTTTAATCATTAGAAATGAGTAATGTTTGTACAACTATTACAATAATATATTATAACAGAATTAAAATATTCCTTCTAAAATTAGGTATTAACTTCCGGACAACCAAACTCTATGTTCTAATATATACAGTGGTTGCGTCACGTATTTGAGAATAACATTCGCAAAGTAACGACGTCATGAAGACGTAGAAATAAGGAATGCATATTTGTGCAACTATTATAATAATTTATGAACACAAAATTAAATTTTTTATTCTAAAATCGCGCATCATCTTCCGAACACCCTAACTCTATATTCTTATGTATACAGAGGCTGCGTCACGTATTTGAGAACAACATTCGAAAAGAAAACACTTCACGTTAATCATTAGAAATTAGTAATACATTTTTGTGCAACTATTATAATATATTAAAACAGGATAAAATGTTTATTCTAAAATCGGATATTATTTTCCGAACAACTTAACTCTTTCTTTTAGTGTCAACAGATATTGTGCCACGTATTTGAGAACAGCATTTCCATCATTAAGCATAAGTAATAGAGTTTTGTGAAACTTTTTTTTTTAATCATTTCACCCCGAGCAAGGCGGAAACGCCACTGATGTGCAGGGGGTTACATAAATGTAAAAAGATTAATTAGAAAAGAGTGAGGAGTACAAACTATTTAGAAAGGAACAATAGAAAGCTGAGAAAGAAGGTGCGATGACAGATACATAGGTGGAGAGAAAGTGAAGGTTATACAGGGGAGGGGAGAGAGCTAGAGTCCAGTGGTTAGTAGATGAGTATTAACTTTGCATTTAAATTTCTGGAGGTTGTAGCCGTCAGGAAAGCAAGAATACGGGAGAGAGTTCCACAGGCGGGAAGTGCGAGAGAGGAAGCTGCAGGAGTAGAATTGTCGTCTGCATTTGACTAACCTGACTGTGAATGGGTGGGACCCAGTTGCCAGTCTGGTTGCACGAGTAAACACCTGTTGAGGAGGCATCAGTGACATAAGCTCGTCCGAGCAGAAGCCATGAAAATATTTATAGAAGAGACAAAGGGAGGCCACATTTCGACGATGGGGAAGTGGCTGTAGTCGAGTCGCCAGATCAGTACCTATCACATTACAGACTCTCCTTTGGAGCCTGTCAAGAACACTGAGGAGAACGGCAGGTGCACCTGACCATAAATGGAAGCAGTACTCCATGCACGGACGGATGGTTGACTTGTATATATGCAGGATGGATTCAGGTGGAAAAAACATCCTGGATCGACATAGTGACCCAATCTTCTTAGCAGTAGATTTTGCTATGGATTCAATATAGTGGTTCCATTTGAGGTCTGAGGACAGGGTAAGTCCGAGGAGGCGTAGTGTATTACTCTCAGGGAGAATCGCTTGGTCCATGCTTATGGGAGGCAGGAGAGGTTGCTTGTAATAGTTGACAGACAACAGCTTGGTTTTAGATGAATTGAAGTTGACAAGCCACTTCTTGCCCCAGTTCACCACAGAGTGTAGATCCCGCACAAGGTCAGCAGCGAGAGTATGTCTGTCCGCCACGACAGGTTTCTTACTGGAGCGGGAGTATATTGTAGTGTCACACAATTCAAAGCTTTATTCTAAAATCGGACATTATCCACCAAACAACCTAACTCTGACTTCGACAGAGGGTGCGTCACGTATTTGAGAATAACATTCAGAAAAGGATTGATATATATTTAACAAAGAAATCTTTAGGAATAAGTCATATATTTTGTGAAAATATTCTAATTATATATTAGAAAACAATTCAAAAGTTTATTCTAAAATCCGACATTATTTTCTGAGCAACTTAATTCTTTTTTCCCCTTCCCTCATGCCCTTAAATCAAAATCGATATTTTGAAAGAGATTGGTATAAAATTAACTTTAATCAGCAAGAATGACTAATACATTTCTGAACATGTATAGTATACACATGTCTCAAAAAACCTTCGACAGGTGCATCATTTGTAATGGCTGTATAGACCCACACGAGAGTGACCTTCATGACTGCAATGAATGCATGTGAAGAAGCTCTCTCTCTCTCTCTCTCTCTCTCTCTCTCTCTCTCTCTCTCTCTCTCGATATCGCCTTGTTGTTTTCTTTCAGTCTAGCACGCTTCTATCGGCGGCAAGCGTTCGTTTCTCTTTTACTTGTTTCACCCCTTCGTAAACATCATCTCTGCAGCGTCGGTGTCTATGTCCTTCGCACTCATTGCTCTTTTACGGACATGCTTGGAACGAAGAGTCCCATTGCCTGTGGTCAATTCCATGTATAGAATGACCCAGGGATTCTCTCCAACTGACGTACGAAATACATGACCAAGACAATTTTTGCAACAATTGTAATTATTCATTGTAATACAAAATGTTTATTCTAAAATCGGACATATTTTCCGAACCAACGAATATAAATGTATATTATAACTCCAAAATCTCTGATATGATTAAACTGAGAATTTAAGAGAACTTAAAAATTCCTAAAAAACATAATGAGGACAGTGGCCCTGAAAGACGTAACACTCACGGGGTATTCTGACGGAAAGAAAAATGGAAAGACTGTCAGTCAGTTAGGTGTTACGTGATACACGCTTGGGCGATCATGTCTCGAAAAAGACATGACTGATTAGGCAGAAGATTATCCTGCAGTAGGTTGCCATTGCTTTCTGCGGTAGACTGGTTGCCGACCAAGTCTATAGAACCCAATCTGTCCTGCTATTTAACCCATAACTGGAAGGAAGAGACGGATTAATACCTTACCCAAGGGTATTTGCGCATAAGTGAATGCAATGGATTTAGCTGGAATTCGAACTCGGCTCCCCGGTTTCTCGTTCCGAGCAGATATCCACTGTACCACAACGCACACTGTGCTGTTTCTTATTTTATTTTCCACACATACACACACACGCAATAAAAATTAATTCACACCCGTGTATCTCAAAAAATACAATTGCGCGGGAATTCACCCCTAACCATACCCTGAGGTGGTCAAAAACAAGGACGTCGCACCCAAAAGTTCGGACGTAGTGGAAAGCACACCACGTGGTCAAAAATATGATTTATTGACCCATCAGGGCTCGACATAAGAAGCCTATTTTTTAATCTTCCCGGAGCCTCACCATTCAGATATAAGGAAGAGAGAAACTCTCATCAGACCAGAGGAAGACCAGCGACAAGCTGACATCAAAGGCACAAGGACAGCTTCGAGCATACACACAGAGAAAATCCAGCAGTTCACACAACAGGCAGAATCACGTATCAATGTACATTCTTTCACCCTCTCTTTCTCTCATCTCGCTCGCTACACATCGTCCTACCTTTCCCTCTCACATTCCCAGTTCCTATCTTTCTCTTTTTTTTGCAGCTGTACGGACAATCTCATATTTTGTACAAAAAAAAATAATTCTTTTATTTTTTTTTTACGAAAATAAACAAAAATTTATTTTACTTTATTTGTAGTGCATTTTTCTTTTTATTATTTGTTTGAGGGACTTCTTAGTCTCTCGACAAGACAACGTGTAACTTACGTGTCGAGATTCTGTGAATGGATGATTTTTATTGCGTGAATAATTTATATTTATGCAAAAATTTAAAAAATCTTGCTTTTGTATTTGTCTATATTTCTGAGATGAGATACTATTTACAGTATTTACATTATACGGACTTTTGTACACATTTTGGTTACTATTTGTACGACGTTAAATAATAGATCATTCTATTTGTCAATCTTTCTGAGATAAGGTAGTATTCACACTATTTACATTATTTGAACTATTGTCCTCATCTTGGTTGCCATTTGTACGACGTTTAATAACAGATCATTCTATTTGTCTATATTTCTGAGATGAGGTAGTATTTACAGTATTTACATTATTCAGACTATTGTCCTCATTTTTGTTGCCATTTGTACGACGTTTAATAATACATTATTCTATTTATCTAAAATGTCTTAGATGAGGTAGTATTTACACTATTTCCTTTATTCGGACTATTGTCCTCATTTTTGTTGCCATTTGTACGACGTTTAATAATACATTATTCTATTTATCTCAAATGTCTTAGATGAGGTAGTATTTACACTATTTCCTTTATTCGGACTATTGTCCTCATCTTTGTTGATATATTTGTGCGACGTTTCACTATATCCACTGGGCCATGAGTCCTTAAAGACGCATGGCACCTTGGATATAGACGTTGGTTAGTTCCTGGCATATATATTCTTCTTCTATGTGCCCTGTCCTTTCAGGATGCAGGCGATCATGGCTTTCCACGTCTCACTATCCCTGGTGGCTCTTAGCACGCCTTCTCCTGTCACACCACGACAGGAGAAGGCGTCCTGTCATCCACCTGTTTAGGACCTTCAAATATGTAACTGGCTGCTTTCGCCTGTCTCTTTTTTCCTCTATGTGGCTTGTTCGAATCAGATTCTCCAAACCATCCTTCCTCATTGTTTGTCCCAGGAACTTTAGCTACTTTTACTTGATGCTCAGTATTAATTTCTTTGTTGCTTCCATCCTATCCAAAACCTCATCTTTGCTCACATGCTCGATCCATGAGATTCGCAGCATCCTTCTGTAGAACCGCATTTCAGTTGCTTCAAGTTTTTCCCCTCATCTTTGATGATATTGTCCAGCATTCACTGCCATATTGAAGAATTGACATCACATAGCAATCCAGTACTCTCAAGCAAAATTTTCCTGTCACTTGATACTTTACTCAGCTTTTGCCATTCCAATTCGCCTACGGATCTCGGTGTTACACTTTCCGTATTCTGTCAGAACACTTCCCAGATATTTAAACTTCTGTACCTGCTTGTTTTCTTTTTTTCTGATGACCATGCATTCGGTTTTCGTGCAGATTTCTTGTAGTATCTTCTTGTCACTATCTTCGGCTACCTTCTGTCGGAGGTCTTGTAGTTTCCTTTCCGTGTCTTCTATCACCACTGTATCATCTGCTTAGCTTCTTCTTCTTCTATGTGCCCTGTCCCTTCAGGACGTAGGCGATCATGGATCTCCACGCCTCCCTATCCCTTGTAACTCTTAGTATGTTTGCTCCTGTTGCTCCTGGCAACCCCCGTTCCGTCATCCACCTGATCAGACCCTGCAAATATGTTATCCGCTGCCTTCCTCTGTCTCTCCTTCCTTCTATCTGTCCAGTCAGTATCAGGTTCTCCAGGCTCTCCTTCCTCATTGCATGTCCCAGGAACTTCAGTTGTCTCTTCCTGATGCTCAGCATCAATTTCCTTTTTGTTGCCATTCTTTCTAACACTTCGTCGTTGCTTGTATGCTCAGTCCATGATATCCGTAGCATCCTTCTGTAGAACCACATTTCGGCCGCTTCCAGTTTTGTCCTCATTTTCGATGATATTGTCCAGCATTCACAGCCGTATTGAAGAACTGACATCACGTAGCAGTCTAGCACTCTTTTCTTCGTTTCTATTGAAATTTTCCTGTGTGTTAGTATTTTGCTCATCTTCTGGAACGCGTCCTTTGCCATGCCAATTCGCCTTCGGTAGGTTATGTTGTTTAAATTGTGGTCTCCGATGACGAATCCTGGCTTTGAATAGATCCGGTGAAAAGCCCCATCACCGAGTTTAAAACATGATGAGAAAAAGTAAAACATTATTAAAGGGAAAGTACATTAAAAGAACAAGAATTAAGAAGACAAAAGAGAACGATTGACATTAATTTTCAATTTTTAAGATCAAAATTAACGGGAAAGCAATACGCAAGATGCATGGTCCACAATCCAGAAGTACGGGAAAAACCGTTGATATAGATCTTACTATTCCATGTAGCAATTTGAAATGTAAATTCGTAACGGTCCTGGCGAAATACTTTTAAAACCCTTACTATAAAATATTTATAGAAACGTCAGGAGGGAACTTTCGTCCGGCGGAAGGAAAATGATTGAAGCCGAGATGAACACCAGGACTAATAACAGGTATGCAGTTGTCGGAGAAGCATACACCTGAGAGATTGACCCATGAAGCAGCGTCACTTGGGAAAAATCTACCAGAATAGAAATTTCTCTTACAAATGGAATTACGAGTAGATGTGAATGGGTAATCGGAGAACTGGTGTTAACAGTAAATGCCAAAACTGCTGGAACTAAAGAATGTAGCTCCTAAGGGAATTTCCCTCGGAAATATGTACAAAAAGCTTGTGACAGGTTAGGAAACGGTTATAGGTTTGAAAATAATCACCTGCAAGTCCACGTGGTTATTTTCTAGCCCTCTCAAGCCTGGATAGTGGAAACTGCTTATCACCTGTCTTGTTAGATTACTGCTTCATGTTGATAAACACAGACGGTGGGATTTTTAGAGACGAAATTTACAGGTAGTATTAAATTAGAAAAAAACTTTTTTTTACTCGGTGCCTTTTTATAAGGAAAACACGTATTCTTTTCGCTCTCATTAACTACAGACTATAAAGTTTTTTTTTAACTCTTCATATTTAATTTAATTTCTCATTTGTTCTTTTGCAAAATGCCCTATCAATATTTTCATTAATATTATTTATATCTATGAGTCCGCCATAATGTTTTTTGGCGTTCAAAAGTACAGGAGCTTAGAAAATCCAATCAAAAGTGTTAACACCTACAACAGACTTATATATGCTTGTAAATATAAGAATTAAAGATGGAGAAAACAGGTAAATTCCAAATGGTAATATTACTAAACTTAGAAAGAATACTGAGGAGAGTTCTGGATTGCAGGTTGTAATTTATCTTCCGTGCTTCATATTAAGAATAAAACTCTTCAACTGATGTGAAATCTCCAACATGTCCATAATAAAATAATGAATAATAAGCGTGCCCAGGACAGCGGTGGAGACATATTTCAAGGCAATCATTGATAACAGAATCTCTTCCGTCTAGGAAAGTGAATTTAAGCAGACCTATTGAGTTAAGTTGGCAACGCCGAGACGAGGTTAGAGAGGTGATCATGATCAGGAAGGGTAGCATGAAAGTAAAGCGTAGGCAACCATATTGAATAATGGCTTCAATGGAGGAGGCCTAAGTAACTTTCTTGACCATGTGGCTCTGTAAAGGTTTAGCATGCTGTTCTGAATGAAAATGAAAGCGATCATGAAATCACGACACTGGTATATGATATCTTAACGTTTCTTTTGCAGGTGAATATATAAATACATTAGAGCACGACACTCATGCACACACAGTAATATATATATATATATATATATATATATATATATATATAGTAAGAATAAAACCAAAAGTTTAAAATGTTCTGAAGCATAAGATATAAAATATACTGAGGGCTCAATGCCAATGTCGACTGTGCATAAATAATATTTGGAAATAATGAATATAATAATATAAACTAAATAACATACACGGCTGGCAGTTTTTATATAGAATTTATATAGGTATATATATATAGAATTTATATATATATAATTTATATTTATATTTATATATATAGAAATTATATAGAATATGTGAGTCTCGCACGTTTCTCCATTCTCAGAATATACCTTCTAATAATTGTACAGTAGATAAATTCGACCACCTTGAATCTGAAACTTTTAATATGGTTTTCTAAGAAAATACGAGGATTACAATATAATATACATGGCGCATGTTTTTATAACTATCTAATATAAATATGCTACAAATATATATATATATATATATATATATATATATAATAAAATAAATTTTCACTATTCAAAAATGTTGAATGAACATTTCGACATGAAATCCCTCTCTAAGAAAATACGAGGATTACAATATAATATACATGGCGCATGTTTTTATACATGTTTTTTATAACTATCTAATATAAATATGCTACAAATATATATATATATATATATATATATATATATATATATATGTTGAATGAACATTTCGACATGAAATCTCTCTCTAAGAAAATACGAGGATTACAATATAATATACATGGCGCATGTTTTTATACATGTTTTTATAACTATCTAATATAAATATGCTACAAATATATATATATATATATATATATATATATATATAATAAAATAAATTTATATACACTATTGAAAAATGTTGAATGAACATTTCGACATGAAATCCCGAAGAGAGATTTTACATCTCCTCAGCAACGGTCCTTCTTTCAAAACGGAAATAAGAATAAGAATAAAAAGAAAGAAAGATCAAAATAAAAATAAATAAAAAATAAAATAAAAAATGACGGTTAAGATTTGAGAAAATTTTCGTCACAAAAAATTACGGAAGAAATTCATGTCTAATTTTAGATTTTAACTTTTAGAGTTGTAAGTGAAGAAATGGAAAATGTGGTTTCGTCTCGCTTTCAAAGGAAGGGGTTAGGAGTGGTGTTAAATTGAGAATAGGGTTAAACAAAACAGAAAGGAGAGTGGGAGGTAAGAAAAATAAAGACAAAGAAAGGGAAGACTAGAAAGGAAAAAGGGGAGAAAAAGAAAAAAAGAAAAAAAATTCATATTAGAAACGCTCGATACGTGTCAAATAAAAATAACCTTATACATGGGTTAAAGTATGAGTGTTATGTCGTGAGTAAGAATAAATAACTCAACAACAGGAATAGGTTAATTGTTGTATTCCGTGAAAATAGTATTTACAAAGGTTATTAGTATCCAATACAAGAATAAAGGTTAATCGTCTCAACCGTCGTAAGACGTAGTATGAGCAATGGGTACTTCCGGGTAGTCACCGGAAGTCTACGACTGACTGGTCGATCGGCTGCTCGGCACACTCTATTTATTTTGTAATAAATACAAAATTATGGCACAAGGCCTAAAAGGGGAGGGGGAGAGGTTGGTTCTCGCTTAACTATCCTATACCTAGCTAAAATCTATCACGACCCATTCATTCGTTACAATTTGCTCAGTCACCAAAAGAAGCTATTCATCTACACCCAATCCTTCATACACCACAATGCCACAAACTAACAAGGGGCACCTAAAAAATAGGGAGAATAACCCATGACAATATCGGCTGCTCGGCAAACTCTCCTACGTAGATGCCACCATTACTTTACATAGTAATGGAATAGTCCATTATAGCCGAATAGGCGCGGGCGTCCCAACAATTAGACAAAAGAAACTTTTTAGAAAAAGCAAATTTCGAGGAAAAAGTAGATAAAGAATTAAAACAAAATTTTAAAGTTAATCTGATTAAAGATATCTCTAGGTATCGAAAAACTAAACAAAATAAAATAAATTAAAACTAAGAATATGGATAAAGATTAAAGAAAACTATGAATTAAAATAATATATATTCCTCCGCAGACAGTCCTGTTTCGGCTTATCACAGATCATCAGCATGATTAGACATTCAATTGCTTCTAGCCAGGATTGAAATCCGACCGAATTGACATCAGTCGGTAATGTTAAAATCTAAGCTTTGGGCACATGGTTGAGAAATGCGGACTTTAGCGTGTGATATACACAATCTAAACGGATGCCAGTACTACTGAATGAGTGATGCATAAATACTTTTTAAACATACCATTTCTCCATGGTGTTTAATCATCATGCGAGAGCGTATATATATATATATATATATATATATATATATATATATATATATATATTGATTGTTTAATTACTTAGTTTCTGGTGATAATAAGATTAGAAAAGTGCACATTTGTATTAAAAAGTGTTCAATACAATTATATTGTAGAACTTTGAATATTTTCTATTTTTAAACGAGTTATTACGCGACCTAAGTTTCTACCATGAGTGGTGTCTTCAGGCGATTTTCAATAACTGATTTTACTTTTTACCGTTGTGTTTTTTTAGAACGCTCACGCAACGGTGTTATATATAACTCTCACTTGGCAGGAAAACTTTGAACGCGCAATTTTTAAAATTACAAGGAATTATGACGTTTTCAACGATACAAAAATACCTCTTAGGTTCATACAAACATGGATGAAAACAGTTTATCCAAAACACTATATATATATATATATATATATATATATATATATATATATAAACTTATTCATAAATGGAACTCTGTCTCTGTGTGTGTGTCTGTGTGTGTGTATCCGTTACCTATAGACTCCGAAACGGCTGAACCGATTTTCTTGAAAATTTACACAGTTGTACCATTACTGTCTGCGAGTGATTTTTGCTAGGATTTCTGTCGAGGTATCCCCGATAAATATCGAAAATCGATAATCGAAAAAGTCGGGTTATTGAAGGAGTGGTCCGATGATATCAAATTTGATACACTCATATACAAAGACATAAGAAACGATATTCAGAAGTTTCAAGGTTACAGTTCTTAAAATTGTGCAGAAAATTTGATATCGATACCAGGAAATCAAAATTTGACTTACGTTCATTCATTTTTCTTTCAGTCTACGGTTTCGCTTTAACTGTAAACAACTATTGCTTTTTAGTCTTTCGTGTCAACGTCCAAATCCAGGACCATGGATTAGTTTGAGAGCTTTCATTACGCCCGAGCAACGCCGGACTATACTGCTAGTATATATATATATATATATATATTAAACATATCACCCCAAGCAAGGCGGTAACGCCACTGATGTGCAGGGGGCTACGTAAAAGTTAAAAGATTGGAAAAAAGAAAGCCGGAAACCACATCCTAAACAGGGAACAAGGGATGAGCCTCTACACCTGTACAATAGACGTGGGTGGAGTGTGCACCGGGCGATAGTTTAGTCTATCTACTCCAAACCAAAATTACGTAAAAATATCTTGAAATATTTATGATCAAGTTTATTTAATAAAATCAAGATTGGTTTCGATAAGACGATTTGGAAATATTCTGAAAGTCTTCTTTAGAGTCTCCTTGTTTAAGTTGGTGAATGCTGTCATAATCCTTGCTTTCAGTTCATCTTTGGTGTTACAAGGGGTTTTGTGGGTCTGTCTCTCATCTGCGGCCTAAATATAATAATCCATGTGGCTGCAGGCTGGAGATTTAGGTGGTCATATTTAAAGAATGATGTGGTAAGAGAAAATGTTTGACTACCATGTCTGGGTCCCACCCTTTTACAGATAAGATGTAACCGCTATTTCTACTCCATCAGCTTCTCTTCTCGCACTTCACGCCAGTGGAATTCCCTTCCACATACTTGCTTCCCCGACAGCTACAATCTCCAGGAGTTTAATTGTAAGGTCAATAGACACCTCCTAACGCACTAACTCGCACCCATTCTCTCTAACACTCTTCCCATCTACGCAACTGTCATCTTCGGTATCCTTACCCGTCTATCACCCTCTTTCTGACACTTCCTATATCTAACCACTCTTTCACATCACTTCCCCTATGTAAACCCCTAATCACTCTCTCATCACTTTCCCCTACGTAACCCCCTAACCACTCTTTCACATCACTTTCCCCTATGTAACCACCTAACCACTCTTTCACATCACTTTCCCCTATGTAATCCCCTAGCCACTCTTTCACATCACTTTCCCCTACGTAACCCCCTAACCACTCTTTCACATCACTTTCCCCTATGTAACCCCCTAACCACTCTTTCACATCACTTTCCCCTACGTAACCCCCTAACCACTCTTTCACATCACTTTCCCCTATGTAACCCCCTAACCACGCTTTCTCATCACTTTCCCCTATGTAACCCCCTAACCACTATTTCTCATCACTTTCCCCTATGTAACCCCCTAACCACTCTTTCACATCACTTTCCCCTACGTAACCCCCTAACCACTCTTTCACATCACTTTCCCCTATGTAACCCCCTAACCACGCTTTCTCATCACTTTCCCCTATGTAACCCCCTAACCACTCTTTCACATCACTTTCCCCTATGTAACCCCCTAACCACTCTTTCTCATCACTTTCCCCTATGTAACCCCCTAACCACTCTTTCACATCACTTTCCCCTATGTAACCCCCTAACCACTCTTTGTAATCACTTTCCCCTATTTAAGCCCCTGCGCAACAGTGGCAGTGAAATGCCTTGCTTGGGGTGAAATGATTAAAAAAAACTGTTTTTGCGGCATTTTACTATCTTCAGAGTCCTATCTTCAGACATAGGTTCTTCCAGCAGCCACCCACTTGACACAGAGGAACAATATCTTCTCAACGCACTTCATGTAGGTTTCCTTGATTGAGTTTGTGGCTTGCGGGAAGATGAATGACTATAACGCCAACATCACTAATAGATTCATCCATATTTTTCCGAGTCCGCTGAACTATCCTCAAATTAACACCCAAACACCCGGAATTAATCGCATTGGAGAAACCGGCGCGAATGCCAACAAGTACGAAATGCAGTTTCTGAATTCCTGGCAGAATGAATTGCGTCATGGTATTCTTTTTCTCTCATAAAAGATGCTCAACTGACCATACTATTCTAGGTACCTCCACTCATTTTTCTATACCTAAATTTAAATTGACATTGTACAAATAAATAAATAATCTTCAAGCTTGAAAACTGACTTTAATTGAAAGCCAAGAGATTAAATTTAGTAATTCCAGTAAGCAAAATACGCTGGTATATTTTAAACCGAAATTATATTGATCGGAATCAAAAATTTTTTAAATTTAAAAAAGTTTTTAAAATTTTCTAATTTTCCGCCATTTTTCATCGATTGTAAAAAAAAACCTTACAAAAATAAAATACACCTCACTGACACCTTATTTTTTTTTTCAAATTACCGAATTTAAACTCACTTTCAGTTGAATTGAAACAAGAAATAACTGCTTACTGCTTGAAAAATCTTTCAAAAAGCATTTCTCATTTACGGTAGTCTTTTTATCACACCTTTTGTCAACAACTTATCAACACCTTAGCAGCAGCCGACAACTGATGATTTACAGTATCCGGCCAAAAGTATGGAAGATAAATTTGGTATAAATCTTATTCATACAAATCGTTTTTTTTTAATTTTTAACTAGGTTAAAATTAAGAATTTAACACTGTTTTCAGCAATTATCCAATATTTGATGGAATTTTAGTTAGTTTAGCTTTGTAGGCTTACGTTAGAAGATGTTTTATGAAAAATAAAAATTAAATTAATATAAAACTTTTTTTTAAATAATTTACAATTTAATAACAGAATGAAAATAACGGCAGATGTAACTCAATATTTTATGAAATGTTATGGTATTTATTAATTTTTATTGTTAATATCTATTTTTCATACTGTGCAGTCGACAAAATAAACAACGGGTAATGGTGACGATTACACCCTGTTTATATATATATATATATATATATATATATATATATATATATATATATATTTTAATTCAGATACTTTAAACCAAGCGGAAAAAAACAGGAAGGTAAATTCCAAAAAGCCGATCCTAATTAATATTAAAAAATGATACAGTTAGAGAGCTCCATGTAATAAAATATTACAGAGCAAATATAAATTAAAAAAGATTAATTCAATGATGTTGGATGATTATTTCGATATGAAAATCCCCACGGGGGATAACACATCACCTCATCAACAGAAAAATCCTTTCAGAAACTGGAGAAAAATCAGTCTAATTTTCCTTTTTAAATAGATTTGCAAAGAAATTAAAAAAGAAAAAGAAAAAGAAAAAGAAAAAAAGATAAAACAAAATAAAATCAAATAAACAAGAAAAGAAAAAAATTGACATCGTCTGGCTTCGCAAAAAAAAGGAAAGAGAATTGTAAATTAAAATTAACGGACGGCCGTGTTGAATTGATGTAAGGTTAAGCAACAAGGAAAAAAGGTGGGAGATAAGAGAGATAAAGGAAAGAAGGGAGGGAAAAAGAAAAGAAAAGAAAGAATTTTTTTTTTAATATATTACAGACGCTGGACATATTCAAAAACCTAACTTCCCCCCCAAAAATAAGATATATATATATGTATGTATGTATGTATGTATGTATGTATGTATGCATTAAAAACAGAAATAGTTTTCTTTTCCAACTAGAGAAATTGGCAGAGAATAAAAAGTGTGATATCCCGTAAACGTTTTGTTTAAGTGTATATTTATTGTTGTTGTTATTATACATGTTATGATACATTAAGTGTTCATAATGGTATTTGTGACGCGACACGTGTTTCGAGTCTAAAGTTGACTCTCTTCAGGCGAATAAACTTGTGGCTTTACGTATCGAGTTCTTTTTGTTTTTTGTTCGCCAAATTGTCGTTTATAAATAGGTAAGTAAGTAAATAAGTAAGTATCTTTTTGGGGGGGGAATTGGTGGTTTTTCATACCAGCACGTGTATAAGTGGACAAACAGATAAATAAATAAATAAATAAAATGCTGGCCACCAAATTGAAATGGTTTTCGGATAGGGTTTTAACATTAGCACGTTAAGTTTATCTTAGAGGTGCCAGATGCTATCTAGGAAATTTTTTTATTCACTTGCGAAATTGGTCTGTAATTGTATTCTATCGGTCATCTATTTTTTAATATTGTTTTGGCGATACTTTTTGAATTTAGTGTGTGCGTGCGTGTGTGTGTGTGAGAGAGAGGGAGAGAGAGAGAGCGAGAAAGAGCGTTTTTTGATTTCGTCTTTATGATTTAGAATTGTTTTTTGTGGGTCATCTGGTTCTTTTTATTGTTTTGGGTTACGATTTGAATTTGGTGTGTGTATGTGCGTGTATGTGTGTATGTGCGTGTTTATTGTGTGTGTGTTTTAAGTTTATATATATATATACTTTAAATGTGGTTCTACAGAAAGGATGCTGCGAATATCATGGTTCGAGCATGTAAGCAATTATGAGGTCTTGGAAATGATGGAAACAAAAAGGAAATTAATAATAATCATCAGGAAGAGACAGCGGAATTTCCTGGAACACGCGGTGAGGAAGGAGGGCCTGAAGAACCTGATACGAACAGGCCAGATAAAGGGAAAAAGAGACAGGGGAAAGCAATGGATAACATATTTGAAGGACCTAATCAGGTAGATGACGGAACGAGGATTGCACGGTGTAACAGGAGACACCAGGGATAGGGAAAAGTGGAAGGCCATGATCGCCTACGTCCTGAAGGGACAGGGCACATAGAAGAAGAAAGAAATTTCATCAGAACAACTGACATGAAAAATATTTATAGAAAAGACAGAGAGAAGCAACGTTACAGCGGTGAACAAGGATTGAACCTGAGATACCAGGTCAAGACGAATCACATTCATGAACAAAGGTTAAACTTATTATTCTCTCTTCATTTCTCCTTCATCAGTATTCTTCGTCTTCTTCCCACTATATTTTCTTCTTTTTCATTCACCTTCATTTATTTTATTCTTCTTTCCTCTCTATCATTTCTTCAGTCTCTTGTTCATTTATTTCCTTCTACGTCTTCTCCCCTCATTTTCTTCTTCACTCAACTTCACTCCTTCTCCCCGCTCTTTATTTTCTTCTTCTGCTCCCTTCATTTTCTTATGTTTTTTTATTTCTTATACATTTTCTTCTATTTCCCTTCATTTTCTTCTTCATTCTTCATTATTTTTCTTTTGCTTCTTCTTGTCTCAAGTATTTCTATCTTAATTATATTTTCTTCATTTGTTTCTCTTATTCCGCCGACATTAATTTCTTCTTCTTCTTCTTCTTCTTCTCTGTTCATTTTCTTGTTTTTGTTCTTCTCATTCTCCCTTCTTCTTTCATTATACTTTTCTTCTTTTTCTTCTTTTACTTTTTTGAATCCCTCTACATTTACTTATTTCTTCTTCTTCTTCTTCTCTATTTTTCCTTGTTTTTCTCATTCTTCCTTCTTTTTCATTATATTTTCTTTTTTCTTCTTTTTCTTTTTTGAATCCTTCTACATTTATCTTCTTCTTCTTCTTCTTCTTCTTATTCACCATTTATTTTATTCTTGTTCTTCTGAATCTTCCTTCTTTTTCATTATATTTTCTTTTTTTCTTCTTCTTTTCCTTTTTTGAATCCCTCTACCTTTCTTCTTCTTCTTCTTCTTCTTCTTTTTCTTCTTCTTCTTCTCTTTATGTTGTTCTTGTTCTTCTCATTCTTCATTTTTCTTTCATAATGCTTTTCTTTTTTTCTTTTTCTTCTTCTGACTCCCTCTACATTTATTTTTCTTCTTCTTCTTCTTCTTCTTCTTCTTCTTTTTCTGCTTCTTCTTCACTATTCATTTATTGTACTTGTTCTTTTCATTCTTCCTTCTTTTTTCACTATACTTTTCTTTTTTCTTCTTTCTACATTTATTTTCTTCTTTTTTTCTTCTCTATTTATTTTCTTCTTGTTTTTCTCATTCTTCATTTTTCTTTCATAAGACTTTTTTCTTCTTTTATTTCTTTTTCTGACTCCTTTTACATTCATTGTCTTCTTCTTCTTCTTCTTCTTCTCTTCTTCTTCTTCTTCTTCTTCTTTTTGCATTTTCCCCCCGGATTGACATAAGGAAACAATCAGCCAATGCAAAACAATCTACTCAATGATCAGATTAAAAGATTGCAATGCACCTTAAACTTTTTGCGACAGATGAAAAAAAGTGCCGATGATTTTCCGTTGAAGAATATCGAAAATGCAAGGAAACCAAATGAAGATGAAGTATTTTGCGCTTGAAATGGAACGCCGATGACCAATTCGCGCAGCCAAAGCAGCAAAACAACAAAATATTAGTGAACGCTGTAAAAGAAAGCAGAAGGAAAAATAAATGATATTCAGAGAAAGGTATCAAAAGGAGCAAAGAAATGCAGGGATCAACTACCTGCGAGCCCCAAAATATGAGAACAGCAAAAAACATATTCATGATTACTCCTCACATCTAGGGGTAGATATTTTTTTTCTGATATTGTTTTGTTTTTGTTGTTGCTGCGTATTTGTTAACACTGATTGCATATCACTTCATATGTTTGGATCTTATGTTTGTAAAAACAAGAATGTTTTCCCTTGAAGTCTCTGGTCGAGACTTAAGGGCATCATACACTATAAAAAGCAAATTACAACCACAAAATCAATAAAACTATTAATAATAATGATAACAGCACAGATAACAAGGAAAGATATAAATAAAATATCGTCAATGATAATAATAAAAAAAATGTACTTATAAGTAAATCACACATATTATGAAGAGTTTTATCAATGTTGAATGACTGTGAACTTAGGATGTCATTTTTGACAAAAATGCTTATTTGGGAATGTCATAATGACATTTCTAACCACCTGTGGTTGGTTAGGATGCAGAACAAAATGAGTATAAAAGAGATGTCAACGGAAATAAAAAAAAATATTAAGTGGAAGGTTTCATGATGCTATTTCTGACCATATATCATTTGCTTAGACCTAGAAAGAAATGAGTATAGAAGAGACGTCAAAGGAAATAATAATAATACATGTTCAGTGGATTTTTTTAATCATATCACCCCAAGCAAGGTGATAACGCCACTGATGCACAGGGGGCTACGAAAGGATAAAAAGAATGGAAAAGAGAAAGCCGGAAACCACATCCTAAACAGGGAACAAGGGATGAGCCTCTTCACCTATTCAATAGACGTGGGTGGAGTGTGAACCGGGCGAGAGTTTAGTCTATCTACTCCAATTGAAAAAAAATAAAGAGAGAAAAGTGTAAAAGTATTGGAAAAGAGAAAGCCGGAAACCGCATCCTAAACAGGAAACAAGGGATGAGCCTCTTCACCTGTTCAATAGACGTGGGTGGAGTGTGAACCGGGCGAGAGTTTAGTCTATCTACTCCAATTGAAAAAATAAAGAGAGAAAAGAGTGACAAGATTGGAAAAGAAAAAACCGGAAACCGCATCCTAAACAGGAAACTAGGGATAAGCCTCTTCACCTATTCAATATACGTGGGTGGAGTGTGAACCGGGCGAGAGTTTAGTCTATCTACTCTAATTGAAAAAAAATAAAGAGAGAAAAGAGTGAAAATATTGGAAAAGAGAAAACCGGAAACCGCATCCTAAACAGGAAACAAGGGATGAGCCTCTTCACCTATTCAGTAGACGTGGGTGGAGTATGAACCGGGCGTTAGTTTAGTCTATCTACTCCATGTCATGAAAATGTCATGATGCCATTTCTGATCTTACATCATTTGTTTGGACCTAGAACAAAATGAGTATAGAAGAGATGTCAACGGAAGTAATAATGAAAATTATTCAGGGAAAAATGTCATGATCCCATTTCTGAAAATATATCATTTGCTTGGACCTAGAACGAAATGAGTATATAAGAGATGTCAACGGAAATAATCAGAAATAAATATTCAGGGGAAAATGTCATGATGCCATTTCTAAACTTATGTCATTTCTTTGGACATAGAACGAAAAGAGTAGAGAAGAGATGTCAACTGAAATAATAATTAAAAATGTTCAGTGGAAAATGTCACGATGACATTTCTGAAATTATATCATTTGTTTGGACCAAGAACAAAATGAGTATACATAAGAGATGTCAACGGAAATAATAATAAAAATGTTCAGTGGAAAATATCCTGATTCCATTTCTGTTCTTATATCTTTTGTTTGAACCTGGAAAGAAATGAGTATAGAAAGATGTCAACGGAATCAATAATAAAAATTGTTCCGAAGAAAAAGTCGTTATGCAAAAATCTGACGTTATATCATTTGTTTAGATCGTGAATGAAATATGTATAGAAGATTTGGCAATGGAAGTATTACTAAAGATTATTCAGGGGAAAATGTCCTGATGCCATTTCTGAACATATAGAATTTGTTTAGATCTAGAAAGAAATGAGTATAGAAGATATATCAACGGAAATATTAATAAAGGATATTCAGGGGAGAATATCATGATGCCATTTTTGACCTTATATCATTTGTTTAGACAAAGAACGAAATGAGTATATATAAGAGATATCAACGGAAATAATAATAAAAAAAATTCAGTGGAATATATAATGATTCCATTTCTGGTCTTATATCATTTGTTTGGACCTAGAACGAAATGAGTATATAAGAGATGTCAACGGAAATAATTAGAAATAAATATTCAGGGTAAAATGTCATGATGCCATTTCTAAACTTATGTCATTTCTTTGGACATAGAACAAAAAGAGTAGAGAAGAGATGTCAACTGAAATAATAATTAAAAATGTTTAGTGGAAAATGTCCTGATGCAGTTTCAGACCTTATATCATTTGTTTGGACCAAGAAAGAAATGAGTATATATAAGAGATGTCAACGGAAATAATAATAACAAATATTCGGAGGAAAATGTGATGATGCCATTTCTGACCTTATATCATTTGTTTGGACCTAGAACAAAATGAGTATAGAAAGGATATCAACGGAATCCATAATAAAAATTGTTCCGAAGAAAAAGTCGTTATGCAATTTCTGACGTTATATCATTTGTTTAGATCGAGACTGAAATATGTATAGAAGATTTGGCAATGGAAGTATTACTAAAGATTATTCAGGGAAAAATGTCCTGATGCCATTTCTGAAAATATAGAATTTGTTTAGATCTAGAAAGAAATGAGTATAGAAGATATATCAACGGAAATATTAATAAAGGATATTCAGAGGAGAATGTCATGATGCCATTTTTGACCTTATATCATTTGTTTAGACAAAGAACGAAATGAGTATATATAAGAGATGTCAACGGAAATAATAATAAAAATTAATCGGGGGAAAATGTCATGATGCCATTTCTAACCTTATATCTTTTGTTTGAACCTGGAAATAAAGGAGTATACAAGAGATATCAACGGAAATAATAATAAAAGATTTTCAGAGAATAATGTCATGATGCAATTTCTGATCTTATATCAAATGTTTGGACCTAGAACGGAATGAGTATAGAAGAGATGTCAACGGAAATAACAATAAAAAATTTTCAGAGAAAAATGTCATGATGCTATTTCTGACGTTATATCATTTGTTTGGACCTAGAACGAAATGAGTATACAACAGATGTCAACGGAAATAATAATAAAAAATATTCAGGGAAAAAATGTCATGATGCCAGTTCTGAGTTTATATCTGGTTGGGACTGGGGATGAAATGAGTATAAAAGAGATATGGTAGAAAAAATAATATAAAAAAATATTCGGGGGAAAATATTTTAGCTTATGTCTCTGGTTGGGACCGGCAACTAAATGATTATAGAACAGAAATCAAAGAAATAATCATGTAAAGAAATATTCTGGGGAAGATGTCATGACGCCATTTCTGACTTTTGGTCTCTGGTTGAAGTATAGTCTCGAAATCAAAAGAAATACTAATATAAAAAATTGTTTTGTGAAAAACGTCATGATGCGATTACTGATCTGTTATATCTCGTTGGGACCCGGAACGAAATGTGCATAGAACCGAAATCAAAGGAATAATATATAAAAAAAATATTTAGGGAAAATATAATGATCCAATTATCTGACCTTATGATTCAAACTATAAAATATTTTCCGTAAAGGTGTGTTTCATATTTACTCATCTTCTTATTGCTGATACAATCAGTCTGTTAAGTGCCATATGTAATACACACTTCGGCGATACTGTCTGTTTGAAGAATTGACTAACTGGGCAGATTTTCACGCAGTTATTTGCCATTACCTTTTACGGTAGACTTGCTGCCGACCAAGGTTATAGAACACAAATTGTCCTTCTATTTAACCCATAACTGGAAGGAGAAGTTACGGTTTCTTACCTTTAACAAATGTATTTTGCGTATGTGAACGCAATGAATTTCAGTCAGTCAGTTAAGTTCCATACGCTTGGGTGGTCATGTCTCGAAAGGAACATGAGTGACTGGGCAGAAGATTATCCAGCAGTAGGTTGCCTTTGATTTCTGCGGTAGACTGGTTGCCGGCCAAGACTATGGAACCCAATCTGTCCTGTTATTTGACTCATAGCTAAAGGGAAAATAAATCCATTATATTATTATGTAGTAATTAGTGGGGGATCGGTTTCCTATTGTTATGAAGTAATAAACTGATCCCCCTCTTTATAACCAATATAAGCCTTAATCATTATTCCAACTATTATATTCAGTCAGTCAGTTAAGTGCCATACGTGATACACGCTTGGGCGATCATGTCTCGAAAGGGACATTACTGACTGGACAGAAGATTATCCCGTAGTAGGTTGTCTTTGCTTTCTGTGGTAGACTGATTGCCGACCAAGGCTATAGAACCCAACCTGTCCTGTTATTTGACTCATAGGTAAAGGGAAAAGAAATCTATTATATTATTATGTAGTAATTAGTGGGGGATCGGTTTCCTATTGTTTTGAAGTAATAAACTGATCCCCCATTTTATGACCAATATAAGCCTTAATCATTTTCCAACTATTATATTCAGTCAGTAAGTCAAGTGCCATACGTGGTACACGCTTGGGTGGTCATGTCTCGAAAGGGACATTACTGACTGGGCAGAAGATTATCCCGCAGTAGGTTGCCATTGCTTTCTGCAGTAGACAGGTTGCGGACCAAGGCTATAGAACCGAATCTGTCCTGTTATTTAACCCATAACTGGAGAGAAGAGACAGATTAGTACCTTTCGCAAGGGTATTTGCGCGTAAGTGAATGCAATGAATTTAACTGGAATTAAAACTAGGCTCTCCTATTTCTTGCTCAGAGTAGATGTGCACTGGCCCACAAAGCACCTTAGATACAATCAGACTGTATTACATAGTTTAAAAGCCTTAGATGTGTCTTTCATGTAAACGCAGTTTGTTTTTTTTTTGCTTCTGCAGGCAAGCAATTTTAATTATATTTTTAATATATATAATACACTGCGCCTCTTTGGCCTTACCCTCTCTTCTGATCTCCAGTGGAACCATTACATTGAGTCAATAGCTAAATCCACTGCTAGGAAGGTTGGGTCACTGTGTCGGGCCAGGGTGTTTTTTTCCGCCTGAATCCATCCTGCATATATACAAATCAACCATTCGTCCGTGCATGATGTACTGCTGCCATATATGGTCAGTGCCCCAGCTGTTGATCTCCGTGTTCTTGACCGGCTCCAAATAAGAATCAGTAATGTGATAGGTACCGACTTGGCGGCTCGATTACTGCCACTTCCCCACCGAAGGGATGTGGCTTCCCTTCGTCTGTTCTATAAATACTTCCATGGCTTTTGCTCCAACGAACTTAAGTCACTGGTGACTCTGCAACAGGTGTTTACTCGTGCAACCAAACTGGCCACTGGGTCGCACCCATTCACAGTGAGATCAACCAAATGCAGACAACAAATTTACTCCTGCAGCTTCTTTCCTCGCACTTCCCGCCTGTGGAACTCACTTCATTATTCTTGCTTTCCTGACGGCTACAACCTCCAGGAATTCAAATTCAATGTCAATACTCATCACTTCAATACCTGTCCCTAGTTCTTTCCTCGCCACCCTATATATCCTTTCCTCTCTCTCCACCTCTGCAACTGTCATCACCCCTGTATTCCCATCCTTCTGTAGCTCCTTTCTAACTGGTTCGTCTTTTTCTTCATTCTCTTCTACTTAATCTTTTTACTCTTATTTAGCCCCCTGCACATCAGTGGCGTTACCGCCTTGCTCGGGGTGATATGATTAAAAAAAGACGTAGGAGATCATGGACTTCCACATTTCCCTAGCCCTTGTAGCTCTTATCATCATTTCTCTTGTAACACTCCCAAACCCGGCTTTGCCATTCATTTAATCGAGTTATTCGCTGCTTTCCCTTGTCTCTTTTTTCAGTATGAGCCCCGTGAGTATCAGATTCTCCAAGCCCTTCTTACTTATTACAAATCACAGAAAGTTCAGTTATCTTTTTTTGGTATTAATTATCAGTTTCGTTTTCATTCTCTCCTAACTTTATCATTGCTCACATATTCGGTCTATGTTATTCTCAGCATCTTTCTGTAGAGCCTCATGTTAGTTGCTCAAATCTTCCTTCATCTGTTATCATATTGTCCAGCATTAGCTGCCATATTGAAGGACAGACATCCAGCAATCTCGTATTTGTTTCGTGTCTCTGAGTATTCTACTCCGATTCTGCAATTCATCCTTTAAATTTCTGTACTAGCTTGATTTTAGTATTCCTGAAATGTAGTTAACATTTTGTTGATGAACATGCATTTAGTGTCCTTGTAGTTTTGATGTCGTTCTTTCTTTCCGCTTCTTCAGCTGCATTCTGTCGAAGGTCTTATGATTTACTTTTCCGTATCTACTATCAGCACTGTATCATCTGCTTATCTTATATTGTTCAAATTGAGGCCAACATTGACAAATCCTGGTAGGACTTCTAGTTCTCTCAGAATATTCTTGCTGTATAGGGTAAATATATATGATAACAGGACAATTTAACTAGAAAAAAAGAAGAGAGTACTGGATTGCTATGTGATGTCGGTTCTTAAATATGGCAGTGAATGCTTGGCCAATATCATCAAAGATGAAGGAAAAACTTGAAGTAACTAAAATGTGATTCTACAGAAGAATAATGGATATAAAGTGGGGGATCAGTTATATATTACTATCAATATATAAACTGACCCCTCACTTTGTGGTCACAACAGTTTCTATACATTTATATTATTGAGATCCGAAAGCACGAGGATGCATTCCAGAAGTTAAGTAAACTATTAAGAAACAGGACAATTTCGCTAGAAACAAAGAAGGGAGTACTGGATTGGTACGTGATGTCAGTTCTTCAATATGGCAGTGAATGCTGGACAATATCATCAAAGATGAAGGAAAAACTTGAAGCAACTGAAATGTGGTTCTACAGAAGGATGCTGTGAATATCATGGATCGGGCATGTGAGCAATGACGAGGTTTTGGAAAGGATAGAAACTAAAAGGAAATTGATACTGAGCATCAGGAAGAGACAGCTAAAGTTCCTGGGACATGCAATGAGAAAGAACGGCTTGAAGAACGTAACACTAACAGGCCTGATAGAGGCAAAAAGAGACAGGGGAAAGCAGCAGATATCATATTTGAAGGACGTGATCAGGTGGATGACGGAACGAGGGTTGCGTGGTGTACAGGAGAAGGCGTGCTGAGAGACACCAGGGATAGGGAGATGTGGAAAGCCATGACCGCCTACATCCTAAAAGGACATGGCACATAGAAGAAGAATATATATCCCAACTGTTTATAAGAAATAATAATGTGTTTATAAAATGGGTTATCAGTTCTATATCATAATCAATATATAAACTGATCCCTCATTTTGTGGCCATGCTAGTTTCTACACATTTATATTCTAGATTTATGGGCTTGAGCTAGTGGATGACAGAACGGAGATTGCGTGGTTATACAGGAGAAGGCGTGCTAAGAGCCACCAGGTATAGGGAGACGTGGAAAGCCATGATCGCCTACGTCCTGCAAAAACAGGGCACATAGAAGAACAACAAGTACAGCCCAAACACTGCGAAGTAATTTGTCCATGTAACGCTAGAAATATTATGGGAATTAAGAAAATCATGAAATGTGGCCGTAACTACACACTACTACCTGCCTTTGGTCTTCCTGAAGATGTGGTAGGAAATGTGGTCATAGCAGAAATCGAAATAATAAAAATAATAATAATAATAATAATAATAATAATAATAATAATAATAATAACTTTCAAAATATAAAAACCTGGAAATTGAAACAGAAAAAATATGAAAATTGAAAACAAGAGTTGTGCCAGTGATAGTAGGTGCACTTGGAATGATAAAAAAATGGAACAAAACAACACATTGAAAGAATCCCTGGAAACCCCAGCTTAAGAGATATACAAAAAAATTGTCTTGTTAAGTACAGCTCACACAGTAAGGAGGACTTTCTCTACGTAACGCTAGGGATGTTAGGGGAGACAGAAAATATATGAAATGGAGCCATAACAACACACCAAAACCGGCCTTAGGTCTTCCTGCACACTTGGTAGGTAGTGCGACCATAGCAGAAATCGAATTATAATGAAAAATGACGTAAAAGTAACTTCTATTATATTATTAATAATACTAATAACAATAATGTTAACAATAAACCAAGAAAAACTTGCTTATTAATTATTAGTATCCATTAAAATAACGTTTAAGACAATGATAATTAAATGGCTTGTCCAGCGGATTGAAACATAGCGACCAAGGAATTCGAAAAACTGTCAAAATATAAAGACCTGGAAATTGAAATCGAAAAAATGTGGAAATTGAAAACAAGAGTTGTGCCAGTGATAGTAGGTGCACTTGGAATGATAAAAAATGGAACAAAACAACACATTGAAAGAATCCCTGGAAACCACAGCTTAAGAGATAAACAAAAAATTGTTTGTACATCCCACAAGGAGAACTTTGTCTATGTAACTCAAGGGATGTTAGGGTGGGGGAGATATGAAAAATCATGAAATGAAAGCATAACAACACACCACGATTTGCCTCAGGTCTTTCTGCATCTTTTCTAGATAGTGCGACCATCACAGAATTCGATTTATAATAATAATAATAATAATAATAATAATAATAATAATGAGAGATATTAAAATCGTCACGATAGAGTGGGGCAATATTTATTTTGGAGAATATGCGAACACTATTTAAAATCTGTAAACAAACACTGGTATGAACATCACCCACAACCGGTTACTGAAATAGAGGATGTCATCATTCTATGGTATTACATCATCTACACAGACAGAAAAATTGGAGCAAATAGGCCGGACATTATTCTTAAAAACCAGAAAAAAATACTTGCCTATTAATTCATATGGCTTGTCCAGCGGATTGTAACATAGCAACCAAGGAATTCGAAAAACTGTTAAAATATAAAAATGTGGAAATTGAAATAGAAAAAATGCGGAAATTGAAAACAAGAATCGTACCAGTGATAGTGGGTGCACTTGGCATGATAGAAAATGGAAAAAAACAACACATTGAAAGAATCCCTAGAAACACTAGCATAAAAGATATCCAAAAAATTGTTTTGTAAAGTACAGCCCACACACTAAGGAGAACTTTGTCTATGTAATGCTAGGGATGATAGGGGAGATATAAAAAAAATAAATGGAAGCATAAGACAGCATCACGACCTGCCTGAGGTCTTCCCGCAGATTCGGTAGGTAATGCGACCATAGTTGAAATATAATTATGATGAAAAATGACATAATAATAATAAGTTTTATTAACATCGCAGTCCCTACTTTTTTTAATGTATCTTTTAACAACAAACCGTGGAGCCGAGTTCGAAATCCAGTTGAATCTATTGTATTCACTTACGCGCAAATACCCTTGGGAAAGGTATTAATCCGTCTCTTCCTTCAGTTATGGGTTAAATAGCAGGACAGATTGGGTTCTATAGCCTTGGTCGGCAACCAGTCTGCCGCAGAAAGCAATGGCAACCTAATGCGGGATAATATTCTGCCCAGTCAGTCATGTCTCTTTCGAGACAAGATCGCCCAAACGTGTATCACGTATGGCACTTAACTGACTGACTGAATATAGTAGTTGGAATAATGATTAAGGCTTACATTGGTCATAAAGTGGGGGATTAGTTTATTACTTCATAACAATAGGAAACCGTTCTCCTACTAATTACTACATAATAATATAATGGATTTATTTTCCCTTTACCTATGAGTCAAATAACAGGACAGATTGGGTTCTATAGCCTTGTCTGGCAACTAGTCTACCACAGAAAGCAATGGCAACCTACTGCGGCGTTTCTTCTAACCCACGCCTTGAAATATATAAGAAATGATACGAAAAAATACAGCTAACAAATCAACAAGAAATTTATTGATGTATAATGTGTATGATATTAGATTGTTTTTATTTTATGTTACAAAATTAATTTGCGGAAAATATCATGAAGTCATTTCTGAACTTAAATCTTTGATTTGGATGTTCATCTAACAGTAGAAGACGGAAGAATCATCAAACAAATTTCATATCTATTTTTCTAGATATTCAACAGTTCTTTAAGCAATACTTGCAGAGGTATATCTTTTGCGGTAAGGAAAATTTACAGACATCTGTACATATATTATTTGTTATCGTCGATGTTATGTCGTCCTACACAAGATATCTTCAGCTACTCCGACACATGTTCAGGTGACATATATCAGTCACTTAAGCGCCATATATGATACACGCCTGGGCGATCATGTCTCAAAAGAAACATGACTGACTGGACAGAAGATTATCCCGCAGTAGTTTGCCATTACTTTCTGCGGTAGACTGGTTGCCGACCAAGGCTATAGAACCCAATCTGTCCTGTTATTTGACTCATAGATAGAGGGAAAAGAAATCTATTATATTATTATGTAGTAATTAGTGGGGGATCGGTTTCCTATTGTTATGAAGTAATAAACTGATCCCCCACTTTATGACCAATATAAGCCTTAATCATTATTCCAACTGTTATATTCAGTCAGTCAGTTAAGTGCCATACGTGAAACACGCTTGGGCGATCATTTCTCAAAAGAGACTGACTGGGCAGAAGATTATCCCGCAGTAGGTTGCCATTTCTTTCTGCGGTAGACTGGTTGCTGGCCATGGCTATAGAACCCAATCTGTCCTGTTATTTGACCCATAAGTGGAGGGAAGAGACGGATTATTACTTTTTCCCAAAGGTATTTGTGCGTAAGTGAATGCAAGAAATCCAACTGGAATTCGAACGTATTTGACTAATTTCAACATTTTTACAGTTAAATTATAATTTTTTTTTAGATTAGCCAGCAGCCTTTACTAGGAGAAATTGTGCTCTAAATTGTTAAAGACAAATGCGTACGACTTAAGTACTTGTCTTAATTATAAAAGCGTTTAATTACATTTATAAGTGAAATATACTTTAAGAGCGATTGTCTGAAAAAAATAATGAAGTGGATGTGATTTTGGTGTAACGGTTATCACCTCGGAATGTGAAACTGAAGAGCCGAGTTCGAATACCAGTCGAATACGTTTTATTCGGTTACGCACAAAAAAAGTGGGAAAGGTATTATTCCATCTCTTCTCCCTCCAGCTATGGGTTTAATAAAACGACATATTTGGTTCTATAGCCTTGGTTGTTAACCGGTCAACCACAGAAATAAATGGCAACTTATTGCGGGAAAATCTCGAAAGGCACAGGTTCACTTAAGCGTGAATCACCTATGGCAGTTAAATGAATGAAATCTGAAAATAATTGCTTTAATGAACATAATTTATAAAAGTTTTGAGCTTAAAATTTCATTTTTAGTGGCGAAGAAGTTTTTATGAATTTAAAAATGATTTACAAATTAAAAAAAAGTAGTCGATTACAATTCTACGATTTCAAAATATTTTTTTAATACGTCCATAGACTTCCTGGTTTTTGTAACTACAAAAAAAAACACCCCTCCTATTTATCTTTAGATAGATAGATAGATAGATAGATAGATAGATAGATAGATAGATAGATAGATATGAACAAGATAAGATAGATAGATAGATAGATAGATAGATAGATAGATAGATAGATAGATAGATATGAACAAACTGTGTTAGATAGATAGATAGATAGATAGATAGATAGATAGATAGATAGATAGATATGACAGACTGAGATAGATAGATAGATAGATAGATAGATAGATAGATAGATAGATAGATGAACAAACTGTGTTAGATAGATAGATAGATAGATAGATAGATAGATAGATAGATAGATAGATATGAACAGACTGAGATAGATAGATAGATATGAACAGACTGAGATAGATAGATAGATAGATAGATAGATAGATAGATAGATAGATATGAACAGACACAGATAGATAGATAGATAGATAGATAGATAGATAGATATGAACAGACAGAGATAGATAGATAGATAGATAGATAGAAAAATAGATAGATAGATAGATAGATAGAAAATGAACAGACTGACATAGATAGATAGATAGATAGATAGATAGATAGATAGATAGATAGATAGATAGATAGATAATGAACAGACGGAGATAGATAGATAGATAGATAGATAGATAGATAGATAGATAGATAGATAGATAGATAGATAGATATGAACAGACACAGATAGATAGATATGAACAGACACAGATAGACGAGAGGAGAAAATTAAGTATATTGAACAAAAGATATACAACCTGTACACGGTTAGTAGATTCTGGAATACTGGTTAGTAGGAGTCAAATATAAACAAGAAGTGAGTCCGGGTAATAATCTATATTCTTGCTGACCAACGAGCGACTGTTCAACTGCTCTGACAACCACCAACTCTAACAACAACAACAATCCGTTCTGTGTAGGGAGGATTATTTGTATACCATGGAAGAGTCCATAGAGTGTGTGAAAAGGGGAGACTCCCCAACATATAGAGAAGATAGAGCGAGAGAGAGAGAGAGAGAGAGAGAGAGAGAGAGAGAGATACAGAGAAGACTGAGATAGATAGATAGATAAATATGAACAGACTCAGATAGATAGATGACAGACAAAAGTTAAGTATATTGAACAAAAGATACGCAACCTGTACACAGTTAGTAGATTCAGGAATACTAGTTAGCAGGAGTCAAATATAGACAAGAAGTAATTCCGTGTAATAGTCGATATTCTTGCTGACCAACGAGCGGCGGTTCAAATGCTCTGAAAACCACCAACTCTAACAACAACAACTGTATTTAGTTGTCCCTCCCAGTAAGGGCAACATGTGACACATGGTCAGTTTTGACTGGGATTTCCGGGCTATATGGCCCGGCCAAAAAATGTCTGTCTATTTTTTGCCCAGTCGTGATTCTACCCTTCGGCGGAACCACGACTGGGTTATTGCTCTCTGCTCGGAAGCAGAGAGCGCCCTCTACCCGAAGGCAGAGATGGGACATTGTTATAGTTGAAGAGTCTCAGCAACTCTAACAACAACAGCAGCCCGTTCTGTGTAGGAAGGATTATTTGTATACCATGGAAGAGTCCATAGAATGTGTGAAAATGTGTGACTCCCCAACAGATAGATAGATAGATAGATAGATAGATAGATAGATAGATAGATAGATACGGAAAAACTGAGATAGATCTGTATGATAATTTTTTAAAATTATTCGTAATTTTCTCAACATACGTTTTTCGTAAGTAAATTAAATGCATTATTACAGAACATTTAATAGAATATTAGATTACTTAAAATATTTTCTTAAAATTTTAGCTTTCTGGATATCAAAAAAAGCTGTTATACTAACGGTGTTCATGATGTGTTTATCAAGTAATTCCCGTCCGTTCTATTATTATTACTTAAATTTACTAAAATTACTTAAATTTACTGTCAGTAAATTACTCAGCATGTCGCAGACAAACCCCCAACCAATTTTGCCAAAAAGTTGTTTTATTTTTTGAGATATATATTTTTTTTTTTGAAAATGGAAATATTTTTCTGTTGACATATCGCTGAATTTATAAAATTTATATATTCTACTGACAAGGAGAAAATAACTAATTTAAAGTCAGCTTGAAATTCACTAAAATATTTTACCCGTTTCAAAATATTTAATTGAATATATCAACTTGGATTTAAAACTAAAATTAAAACTTCAGATATATTTTACATAATTTAAAATATATATAAAATAATATTTAGAAATTGTTTAGAAATAGATATGAACATAATGACATATATATATGTGTGTGTGTGTGTGTGAGTGTGTGTGTTTAGATAGATAGATAGATAGATAGATAGATAGATAGATAGATAGATATTGAACAGGCTGGGATAGATAGATAGATAGATAGATAGATAGATAGATAGATAGATAGATAGATAGCTAGCTAGGATAGGGATAGATAGATAGATAGATAGATAGATACATACATACATACATACATACATACATACAGACTGAGATAGATAGATAGATAGATAGATAGATAGATAGATATGAACAGATTTAGACAGATAGATAGATAGATAGATAGATAGATAGATAGATAGATAGAGAGAGAGATAGATAGATAGATAGATAGATAGATAGATAGATAGATAATGAAGAGACTGAGATAGATAGATAGATAGATAGATAGATATGAACAGACTGATGATAGATAGATAGATAGATAGATAGATAGATAGATAGATATGAACAGACTGAGATAGATAGATAGATAGATACATAGATACATACATACATACATACATACATACAGACTAAGATAGATAGATAGATAGATAGATAGATAGATAGATAGATCGATAGATAGATAGATAGATAGATATGAACAGACTGAGATAGATAGATAGATAGATAGATAGATAGATAGATAGATAGATAGATAAAGAATGAACCTAGATAGATAGATAGATAGATAGAGAGAGAGAGAGAGAGAGAGAGTGAGATAGATAGATAGATAGATAGATAGATACATACATACATACATACATACATACATACAGACTGAGATAGATAGATAGATAGATAGATAGATAGATAGATAGATAGATAGATAGATAATGAAGAGACTGAGATAGATATATAGATAGATAGATAGATAGATAGATAGATAGATAATGAAGAGACTGAGATAGATAGATAGATAGATAGATAGATAGATAGATAGATAATGAAGAGACTGAGATAGATAGATAGATAGATAGATAGATAGATAGATAGATAGATAGATATGAACAGACTGAGATAGATAGATAGATAGATAGATAGATAGATAGATAGATAGATAGATATGAACAGACTGAGATAGATAGATAGATAGATAGATAGATAGATGCATTCATACATACATACATACATACATACAGACTGAGATAGATAGATAGATAGATAGATAGATAGATAGATCGATAGATAGATAGATAGATCGATAGATAGATTATTAGAGTACATGATGCCTCGTTGTACTTATATTAGTAAGCGGTTTTGCGTGTGGTGATCGCATCTGTACAGTAACCTGTGAAGGGCCTACTTGAAGAAAAGCTCCCAGCTATGACTTTCCGATTTAATCCCCTTTGACTCAGAGGGCCTGACGCGGTCAAAATGACCTCGACGAGTGCCACAAGGTAGTTGTAGGCTGACATCTCGGCAAAATCGGGCACTGATCGATATCGGCTTGAAGAAACGTGATCGAGAAAGTAAGATCGATAATATGATAGACGATTTCAATCGTGATTGGGCATATAAATTGATTCATCTTATCATTAACTTTCTCTTACACCCTCTTCCATCACTCTCTCTCTCTCTGTATACACACACACACACACACACATATATATATATATATTGTGTGTTATGTTACGATCATGCTTACTGCTAACATAAAAAGATAAATTATCAAGCAGGCTTTTGTCATAAAGTGCTCTATATCGAGATGATAGAGCTTTAAGAAGACAAATGTTTGAGAAATGGTTTACCTAAGTGAGCAGAGTCAGGTCTTCAGTCCTTAGAATGTTTTTCTTCATTTGCCCTTGTTTCCCTTTATATATATATATATATATATATAATATGGAGTGGTTAAATAGCTTTGTACATGTATGATTCTACAGACGGTACATTGATTTTCGTTGCTTTGTAGTACGTTGTGTAGTTTGTGGTTATTGTATGTTTATTGTGTTAAATATATACATATATTTAACATATATATATATATATATATATATGTGTGTGTGTGTGTGTGTGTGTGTGTGTGTGTGTGTGTGGTGTGTATGCATATATATGTATGTATATATATCTATATATATATACATATATATATGCAATATTTTATATATATTATATTATTTATGGACTATATATGGGCGGCGCTTATGTGAAAGCGATCAATATCAGTGATAGAGCTGACATATTCATATTGATAGGTGTGAGTTCGTGACCTGGGTTTCACGCTCTTGCTATCTTCAGACAAACTGATTATTTTTTTTAAAAATTGGCTATATGTAGGGCTGCGTATATTGGTGTATTTTTTTGGAAGTAGGAGAAAAACGGAGACATATATACACTTTACACCCATTGACGTGCGCAAAGATACCCGCTCACCGGGGCTCACTCAAACATAATGAAATGCGAACCGTATGGGGCTTGGCATCGCGCGCGTTGTTCTTTGCGCACGTCAATGGGTGTACAAATATATATATATGTCTGCTTTTGTCTCGACGACAAATTTTCCTCCAAGTTCTACAAAAAATACACCAATATACGCAGCTCTACATATAGCCAATTTAAAAAAAAAAAGTTTATCTGACGATCACAAGAGCGTGAAGCCCAGGCTGACAAACTCATATCTCTCTCTCTCTCTCTCTCTCTCTCTCTGTATATATATATATATATATATATACTAGCAGTATAGCCCGGCGTTGCACGGGTGTAATGAAAGCTTTAAAACTAATCCATGGTCCTGGAGCTTTGGCACGAAAGACTAAAAAGCAATAGTTGTTTCCAGTTAAAACGAGACTGAAAAAAAATGAATAGATGTAAGTCAAATTTTGATTTCTTGGTATCGAAATCAAATAAGTTTTTTCATCGTAAACTGATTTTTCAAGGCTAAATAAGTCCTCTGAGTAAATGGTATCATGGCTGAGACTAAAAACTACAATTATACCTACTTAGATCCAAACCCGAAGCAAAAACTAAAATCAGCCTCGATCAAAAATCTGGTGTGGGCGACCAAGCTAACTTTGCAGCCGAGCTTGGAAAGGACCTCCAATCCGTAGTGGACTGGGGTAAGAAACGAAACTACTATCAATTAATCATCATAGACAATCGCACCTACCTCCTATTAGCATGGACCAGGCTTGCCTCCCAGACAGTAAATCACTACGCCTCCTTGGTCTCACACTTTCAGCGAACCTCAAGTGGAATGACTATATCGAATCCATTGCTAAATCCGCTGCTATGAAAGTCGGTTCTCTGTGCAGGGCCCGGAGGTTTTTTCCGTCTGAATCTATACTGCACATTTATAAATCTACCATCCGCCCGTGCATTGAATACTGTTGCCATATCTGGTCGGGTGCCCCTGCTATTCTCCTTGGGCTTCTCGACAAGGTACAGCGGAGAGTCTGTAATGTGATCGATACCGACTTAGCAGACCGCCTGCAGTCTGTCTCTCACCGGCGCGACGTGGCTTCCCTGTGTCTCTTCTATAAATACTTTCACGGCTTCTACTCCGATGAACTTAGATCACTGGTGCCACCTAGGTTCGAATTTGCACGAGACACTAGATTAACAACTAGATGCCACCTTTTACAGTGAAACCGATAAAATGCAAACGCAACTTCTACTCCAACAGTTTCTTTTCTCGCACTTCCCGACTGTGGAATACCCTTCCACATGACTGCTTCCCCGACGGCTACAATCTCCAGGAGTTTAAATGTAAGGTCAATAGACACCTCCTAACAAACTAACTCGCTTCCATTCTTTCAAACACTCTTCCCACCCACCCAACTATCTATCACCCCCCTTCTGACATTTCCTATATCTAACCACTCTTTCTACTTACCTTCTCCGATGTAGCCCCAAGCGCAATAGTGGCAGTGGAATACCTTGCTTGGGGTGAAATGATAAAAAAAAATGAAAAAAAAAATATAAAAGGGCTGAAAAAATACAGACATACAAGCAGATAAAGACACACAGACATACAAGCAGATAAGACACACACACACACAAACAGTTTGCCTGTTATATATATATTATCGATTTTCTACACTATTGTAAGAACTGCAACCTTGAAACTTCTGAATATCGTTTCTTACGTCTTTGTCTATGAGTGTTTCAAATTTGATTAAAATCAGACCACCCATTCTATAAACCGATTTTTTAGGTTATCGATTTTCGATATTTATCCGGGTTACCTCGACACAAAACCTAGCTAAGAACACTCGCAGACGTTTATAGTACAACTGTGTAAATTTTCAAGTAATTTCAGCCGTTTCGGAGTCTATGGATAACATACACACACACATACACACACACACACAAATTCCATTTATAAATAAGTTTAGATTTATATATATATATATGTGTGTGTGCGTGTGTGTGTGTGTGTGTGTGTGTGTGTGTGTGTGTGTGTGTGTGTGCTATGCTTATAACTGTTATTCGATTAATCGAGAGGTATGCAGGTAATTAATGTAGTAGCGTTTGATTTTATACTCGTGCGAGGTGCGGAAACAGTGCAAACTTTCAGAAGAAAAATATGTTAATTCTTAATGAACGTGACCCGAGTAAACCGGAGCTATATTCATAAAGGTAAATTTCCGCTTCGCCTCTTGAAGTTTCTCTCATGTCAATTATGCCAATAAAGAACAACACACCGCAAAATAATTATCATTTTCTCTCGTGACAACGTATTTCAACAAAAAAAAAACAACAAAAATTAATGCCGAAATTTTCTTGAATTCCAAATGTGTGAATATATTTTTCTATTCTTTATTGATTTGTCGTCGAATGTTAAAATGAAGGATTCAAAAAGAGAATTCCAAAATAAATTGTACATTGGCTGAATAGATTCGAATTGCCACCGTGGAAAAAAAAAAGATAGGCATGAAAGGTGTGAACAGAAGCGAATTTGGTGGGAAGAGAAAAAAGAAAAAAGAGTCTGACAACAGAGATCTTTCCTTTAAATTATTTTAAGGAAATGATTCAGTGAAACATCCCGGTCGACCACAAGAAAAAAAATAAATAAATAAGTTGAAGCCAAATATTCTCTTTCTCAATAAATGTATTTTTCTATATGTCTCTCCTTCACAAGCATACTCACATGTAACCACATACACAAAAACACAGAACCACAATCTATCTATCTATCTATCTATCTATCTATCTATCTATCTATCTATCTATCAGTTCTTATCTATTATATGTGTGTATGCGTCTGATATATATATATATATATATATATATATCTTTATACATATATATCTTTATATATATCTATATATATATCTTTATATATATCTTTATATTTATATCGTTATATGAATATATGTATATATATATATATCTTTATATTTATATGTATATATATATATATCTTTATATATATATATGTATATATATATCTTTATATATATAGGTATATATATATATATCTTCATATATATGTATATATGTATATATATCTTTATATATATATATATCTTTATATATCTTTATATATATATATATATATATCTTTATATATCTTTATATATATATATATATATCTTCATATATCTTTATACATATATATATACATCTTATAACTTTATATATCTTTATATATATATATATATATATATATACCTTCTTATATCTTTATATATATATATATATATGTATATATATATATATATATATATATATATACCGATAGAGAAATGTAAAGGTGTAAGAATCAAAAACCAAAACAGCTTCAGACATGGAAGAAAAAAATCTAGTACAGAAAAGCACCAAACCAAACTTTCAAAATGAACATGAGTCAAAATAAATGATTGTAAAATTAATCTTAATGATCAAACAAGGTATTAACAATGTTAGATAAGTAGGAAAATATTTTGTTTTTCTTTTTGAAAACTTAATTTTTTCCCTTGAAAACATTTTTCAAGACAAAGGTATGATCAGAAATGTAGGAATAAAAATGGATTAATTCTGAATTGGCAAAAATAGGCTGAATATATAAACCACTCAGTCGCTAATTAAGATCATCAGAACATTTTGCAAAAACAAAGATTGTCTACAGTATCATAATAGTGTGTTCGATTAGTCAGATTTATTTATTTTTGTTCAAATCACCAGACAAGACAAGACATGTCAACTATTTAATAAAATATGTAGAATCTTAAATATTTTTGTTGTACTTTTTAACATTAAAATACTTTCTTGGCTCAGACTCTTATATTTGAGACTAACAGTATAACCCTGCGTTGCTCGGGTCTAATGAAAGATTTAAAACTAATCCATGGTCCTGGAGGTCAGACTCTTTGGACGTTGGCACGAAAGACTAAAAAGCAATAGTTGTTTCTAGTTAAAGCGAAACCGTAGACTAAAAGAAAAGTGAGTGGATGTAAGTCAAATTTTGATTTCCTGGTATCGATATCAAATATATTTTTTTCGTCGTAAACTGAATTTTGAAGGCTAAATAAGCCCTCTGATTAAATGGTATCATGGCTGAGACTAAGAACTACAATTATAACTACTTAGAGACAAACCCGAAGCAAAAACTGAAATAAAAGGGCTGAAAAACTGATTTTGATTAGACCCGGTATATATTATCGATTTTCTGCACTATGGTAAGAACTGCAACCTTGAAACTTCTGAATAACATTTCTTATGTCTTTGTCTATTAGTGTATCAAATTTGATTAAAATCGGAACCACTCCTTCTTTAACCAGATTTTTTCGATTAACGATTTTAGATATTTATCGGGGGTACCTCGACACAAAACCTAGCTAAGAACACTCGCAGACGCTTATAGTACAAATGCTTAAATTTTCAAGAAAATCGGTTCAGCCGTTTCGGAGTCTATAGGTAACGGACACACACACTCACACACACACAGAGACAAAGTTCCTTTTATAAATAAGTTTAGATATTCTGAGAGAATCAATACAAGCAGTTGATTTTTTGCTTTTATTATAGTTAGGATCCTTTAAATCCTATTTAAAATGTCCAAGTGGGACGATACCATCTTAAAGAAAGTTTTGTAAATTTTCTACAACCATTAACTGCCTTTGCTATATCAACTGTTGTCATAACTCATAACAGTTATTAAAAATTTACTGGGTCCAGTGGTTTTGAAAATCTTATATTAGATTTTCCTTCTTTCGCAAAGTATACTTTTTGGTTGCATCTGTCAACTGATATGGATAGG
The DNA here is from genome assembly GCA_037127315.1 of Ascarosepion bandense. Lineage (NCBI taxonomy): Eukaryota > Metazoa > Mollusca > Cephalopoda > Sepiida > Sepiidae > Ascarosepion > Ascarosepion bandense. The sequence goes on along the minus strand of JBBBDQ010001409.1, from coordinate 157,736 downwards.
CTCATGTCAGTGAAATGATCCTCACATGGTGTCTCATTATTGTGATCTTGTGCCAAATTAAGCTACTTCTGAAAACAACAACATCTTAATTGAACCAACAATTTTATTTTATTTAATAACACTTAGGGATCAGACAGACAGAAATATGAGGGATTATTTTTAATTATAATTAACATGATCAAGATTTCAATATAATCCCGAAAATTGTCTGTGAATAAATATCTATAGTTTTACTGAATTCATCTTTATTCTGATTTGTAAATAATGAAAATATTTTAAACTGAATCTATCTATCTATCTATCTATCTATCTATCTATCTATCTATCTATCTCAGTCTGTTCATTATCTATCTATCTATCTATCTATCTATCTATCTATCTATCTATCTATCTATCTATCTAATTCTGTTCATCTATCTATCTATCTATCTAATTCTGTTCATTATCTATCTATCTATCTATATATATATATATATATATAATTCTGTTCATTATCTATCTATATATCTATCTATCTATCTATCTATCTATCTATCTAATTCTGTTCATTATCTATCTATCTATCTAATTCTGTTCATTATCTATCTATCTATCTATCTATCTATCTAATTCTGTTCATCATCTATCTATCTATCTATCTATCTATCTATCTATCTATCTAATTCTGTCCATTATCTATCTATCTATCTATCTATCTATCTATCTATCTATCTATCTATCTATCTATACATATTAGAGAAAATTTTCAAAATTCAGAGGTGTCGGATGTACATTTAGACATAGGATCTCTAATAGAGATTCTACGTCACGTCAGCGACATTGTTTTTTTCCAAATGGCGAAGGCCCTGGGGTAGAGTGTGGAGGGGTTTAGGTTAATAACGGTCACAAAGTGGAAAAGGACAGAGCTGGGGTTACAGGGTGTAGAAATGGTATATTTAGGAAGGGGAGGAATAGGAGTTCATATTTTATATAGATAGACAACTAAATGAGTTATATATATATACAATTTCTTCTGTAAAATATAATTTTTTAACTTCCCGCCGGTAAAATATCTTATTTTATTTTGAAATAAACAAGTTGCCGATGATGTGTGAAATCTCTCTGAGCGATTTCATGTAGAAATGGCCATATAACTGATTTGAACATCTGAATTTATTTTATTTGATAATTGGCTCTGTAATTTAAATATTAATTACATTGAGCCCTCCACCTTGATCAGTTCTTAATAATAATGTAATTAATATTAATTAGAACCGGGTCTTTGGGATTTACCTTCCTTTATTTTCCTTTTAAATTAAAGTTTTATATTTATAATATATATATATATATATATATATATATACCAATAGACCATACATACACATACACTTAACAAGTAAAACAAAATGTCAATATGTCTACTAGTACAAAAAACATATTTATACCTATCTGAAGATGGCTCTTGTGAGCCGAAAGCTTAGAACCAACTTAATAAAAGATTATCTAAATATTGGAGTATTTTTGTCTTTATTTTCACCTGAAATTAAAGCCCAAATGCGATGTTTAGAACGGCTTATGATTAAACATAATAGACATTCACAGTCTTTTATATATGTTTTGAACAAAAAATGTATATGTGTGTGCTTTTGTTTCTCTGCGTTGTATGTGTCTGTATTTTTGCGCCTCTGTCTGTGTGTCTGTGTGTGTGTGCGCGCATTGATCTACCATAATATATATATTTTCTTATTATTTTATCACAAAATATTCATCGCTTTTGTTCATATATATTTATTAATTTATCACAGATAGTATTAAATACATATATATACTAGTATAATATTATAAGCTTTCTGTCAGAGTCTGTTCAAATATCTATCAGATATATATCTATAACTTTCTATATATCAATCTATGAATATTTTGCAGATTATTATATATCTCTATGTTTATCTATATCTGTTTATGTATTTATATCTGAGTTTTCATATTTCTATATCGCTGAACTAATTTACATATCTATCTATCTATCTATCTATCTATCTATCTATCTATCTATCTATCTATCTTATTAAGCCCGTTCATTACGTATTTTTCCAAACATATTATCTATCTATCTATCTATCTATCTATCTATCTATCTATCTATCTATCTATCTATCTATCTATCTATCTATCCCAGCCTTTTCATACCTGTCTATCTATCTATCTATCTATCTATCTATCTTATACTGTTCCTATCTATCTATCTATCTATCTATCTATCTATCTATCTATCTATCTCTCGATCGATCGGATTCTCTGTCGCAATCTGTTCAGATCTATAATTGACATTTTATTTATTTGTATCTATCTCGGTGTCTCTCCCTCGGTATTGCTTTTCTACGAATCAATCTATATATCTATTTTTTCATTAATTAATTTATATCTATCTATCTATCTATCTATCTATCTATCTATCTATCTATCTATGCTTGTCTTTTCATTATCTATCTATCTATGTCTGTCTTTTCATTATCTATCTATCTGTGTCTGTCTTTTGTCTATCTATCTACGGCTGTCTTTTCATTTTCTATCTATCTATCTATCTATCTATCTATCTATCTATCTATCTATCTATCTATCCTTAAGGTTCTTTTAATATATCTATATCTAATTATATACTTACATATCAATATATTGCATGTGTTTCATATCTATGCATGAATGAATGAATGAATGTATCTATCTAACTCTCTATTTTATTTGAATGAAATAAAGAGGTTTATCCATCTTAAATAAGCTATTCGTTGCTGAGGTGGACTTATATTTGATAGCAGCAGGAACTTCTATCTTTTTAATGAAATTCCCTTGTTTCTTAATACTTTGTTTAACTTTTTGAAGGCATCTTGCAATGAGCAAGATGACTTCATATTTCTCTCATCTGTTAAAGCATTTCCACATCTGTTACCTTCTGTTTTGTACCAGTTGTGCTAGATGACGTAAATTCTGTGATTTATGACGGCAAATATTTTGCTTGTTTTGTTTGTTTGTTTGTTTTTTAATTAGATATAAAGAATTTTCTAACATTTTTCAATGAACTCTCAAATGAACTTCAGTAGATAAGCTAACTTATCAGCCTGGCCAGTCACAATGGTTGTGTGTCGGTTACAATTCATCAGAAACGTCGGATGTAATTAGAATGTAGTCTGAAGAGAATTGACAATTATGCGGCACGAACTCAAATCTATTGGGACACTGTTCGTTAAGAACTGCAAATGAATTTTAATTCCTTTCTACATAACGCGTATCTTCAGCTATTATTTTGAAATCTCCCTCATCTTCGTTTCCAATATATTCAAAGAATATTACCGGCGCAAATTTACACTTAAATTGCAAAATATATAAATAGAAAAGTCTCACAAACACAGGCAAATACTTCAGCTTACGAAAGCATTTAGCGAAGATCGTTGTTGGCGCAATACAATCTCTCAATAAAGACTACATCACTTTTCTGGCTTTCAGTCTGTCTAAGCTATGGGCAAGAAAGAAAAACATGTTAATATTCACCGGTTGTTTTTAAGAAAACAGTCCTTGACCCATCATCCAGTACTACACGATTTACAATTTTTCTCTCTCCCAATTATCAACGTATACTGTCCATTCATCGCATCACCAATGGGTATTTTTATCGTTTCACCCTAAGCTAGGCGGTACCGCCACTAACGCGCAGGGGTCTACATAAGAGTAAAAGTTTAGACAGGAGGAGAGTGAAGAGAAAGACGGACCAGTTACATCCGGTGTCAGAGAAAGGGCAAGAGAAGAATGTGAAGACAGGTGTGAAGACAGGTGTGAAGACAGTTGCGAAGGCAGACAGAAAGAAAAAAATCAAGATATACGGGGTGATGTAGAAAGGACTGGAGTCAAGTGGATAAGAGATGGGTATTGACACTGAATTTAAACTCCTGGAGGTTGTAGCCGCCAGAGAAGCAAGTATATGGAAGAGAGTGTCCAAGAAAGGGCAAGAGAAGGATGGGAAACACAGGTTTGAAGACAGTTGCGAAGGTAGAGAAAAAGGAAAAGAAGAAGATATACTGTGTGATGTAGAAAGGACTGGATTCAAGTGAATAAGAGATGGGAATTGACATTGCATTTAAATTCCTGGAGGTTGTAGCTGTCAGAAAAGCAAGTATATGGAAGAGAGTGCCACTGGCGGGAAGAGAAGCTGATGGACTAGAATTGTCGGCTGCATTTGGTTGATCTAACTGTAAAGAGGTGGGACCTTGTTGCCAGTCTGGTTGCACGAGTAAATTCTTGTGGCAGGGGCACCAGTGACTTAAGTTCGTCGGAGCAGAAGCTATGAAAATATTTGTAAAATAGACAGAGGTAAGTCACATCCCGCCTGTGAAAAGTAGCTGGAAACAAGCTACCAAGTCAGGACGCATCACATTACAGATTCTCCTTGGGAGCCTGTCGAGAACAGTGATATGAACAGCAGTGGAGCCTGAGCATATATGACAGCAGTATTCTATGCAGGGTCGGTTAGTTGAATTCATATTTTCTAAACGTAACTAGCTTTGATGTGGCTCAAGACAGCAATTATGAGGCGTCTAAAAAGAATCGAGAAAAGCTTGCTCTCAATTACTCTACGTCGAGGTGCCAATCTCTAATGGTTATATATGTCAGATATTATGTTAATTTTTAAAATTGAATTCGAAATTCTACAGTCGTCATTAACGCTATATAAAAATGTTTGTAAAATTACTTGACAAACCACTGCAATAACTTTTGGAATTGATAATTAACTTTGTAAAAGATATTTAATGATCCAGAAGCTACTCTGACAGAAAGTCGCTGGAATCTGGATAGAAGAAGCATCCAGAAAATAAACAAAAACGATTGTATCTCTTCAATGAAAAACGAAGGTAAAATATTTGAGAAGATTATTAGGTCTTTCCTCACAGTTAATAGCCCATTGAGCATAACAGGAGAGAATATATATATATATATATATATATATATATATATATATATATATATATACGCTCTCACACCCTTATTGAGCAGTCTGGAAGAATGGTAGACTTTGAAAAATAGTTGTTACTCTGGCATCTACGCATCATTCATTCAGCAATGAATTAGAACACTCTCAGCTAGTGGGCGTGTATAATGACAATATACACGCTAAAAAGTCTGCATTCTTCTACCGAGCGCCCGTAGCACAGAGGTTGAATCGCCGACTGACGCCAATTTGGTCGGGTTTCAATCCTGGGTAAAAGGCAATCGGCTGTCTAACCGTACTGATGAGCTGTGATACAGCGAAACATATCTGTCTGCAGATATAGATATATATACTTATATATATATACATATATATATATACAGATATATATATATACACGCTCATATATATATGTGTCATTCGCTACTTAATGATATAATTATTGCAAAAAATAAAATGATAAGTTAATGTGAAACAGCAAACACGCCGTACGATCTTTCATAACTTGTAGTAAATAGAATGAACTGAGTCGAGGCTGCTTCGCTATTCTCTCTCTCTCTCTCTCTCTCTCTCACACACACACACACACACACACACACACACACACACACACACATACACACACACACACAGCATAAGCGCGACAAGACGAACATATATATATAGTCATCCGCAGACATTCCTGTTTTACTGTATCACAGTTCATCAGTACTGTTAGACTATTATTTTATTTTTTAATAATGTTCAGCTATGATTTGTCCTGTTTCCATTGTATCTATGGTCACACAGTTCTACCCAAAGATGGAACTCAGAATTACTATTTCACCAAACTCAGCAACCACAAGACAGTTTCCCCGTGTGGAAAACTTGGAGCCATAAACCTAACCTTCCTGCTGGTGGGTATTGTTGCTATTGTCTGTTATTCTTGACTGTATTCACGGAATCTTTTACTTTGTTACTTTTCTTGCCTTTAAAGGTACGCTGTCATTTGTCTTTGTATTTATACTAGGTCTACTGAGCAGTTCCTCATACTATAACATTTGCGATAGTTCTTTTAGACATCAGACACTCTTGTTTTTTTCTTATCAAGTAATTTCACTACAGTCTTCAGTAATTTTGACTACTTTTTCTCTCCATACATACTCATTCATGACTGATTTCACAGTCTTTCTCCTCTGGCTGTTCAATGTTCCTCCATCCGTTCCCGTTCCTTTGGTGGACATAGAGCCCTAAACCTAACCGGATTGCGGATTAGGTCGTAACTTTTGCTTGATGTCATGTTTTACCCTTTGCTACAGTTACCTATGATTTATTTACTCCTGCTTTGATTTGCTGTCATTGTTTCCTTAATAGCTGGTTCCATATTCATATCAATTTCCATTCTATGCACCACTGGTGAAGGCTGGAGAGTACAACGGCCTAAACATTTAAGTGAAATTTAGGAAAATAGTGTGTCAGTCAATAAGTTAATTGCCATACATAATACACGCTTTCTTTCGCGACCCACTGGTTTGGCAGTATATTTTCCCGATGGGGGTAGTCGTAACTTTCTGCGTTACATTGGTTGCCTACCCAAAGCTGCCGAATCCAACATATCCAATATTAACCCATAGTTGGAGGGAGAACAGACGGATTAATAACTTTTAGTCCGAGGGTAAATAGCGTAAATAATAATATTTTGTTTTGATCATTATTGTAGAAATTGAATTCTGTTTGTGTATTGAGAAAGTAAATCTTTTCGAAGCAGGGATTTCGAGATGAGGCGATTATTCAATGTAAGGGTTCAGTTCAAATTTCCTTGAAAGACAGACCACTGAAGAAGCCCGGATATGACAACGACCGAACCGTTATGATAATCGCAATAAATAGTGATACATTTTAACAAGATATGATAGCTGTTCGTCATAGAAATGCAGACTGAAGCAATTTTATCAAGGATCGATCGTTAACTGCCTGGCCACACAGTTATAATTGCACACCCATTTTTGTCGCACAGTTATAAACGCAACTTGTGTAGTGAATATTTATTGATCAATCAAATACACTAAATATTGAATATATACAGTTCTGTTACTTCAAAGTGATTTCTGTTTTCCCGCCAAAGAATATTCCATTACTCTGTCTAGAAAGCAGTGTCCTCCGGACATATATCAGTGATAAAACGAACAATTAAACAAAGTAAATACGTTTGTGCACAAACAAAACTATATTAATGTTTAATTGCCCAGGATTTCCGGACAAAGAACAAGTATTAACTTGGAAATATTAAGAAAGTCTAGCGTAAAAATTGTTTTATTATTATACTTTAAGCAATATGTGCGTTAAAATTTTATTACCCCTTTGACCATAAAGCTGACGGTCTTTCATTATATTTTCCTATGTTTCTCCCCCTTTTTTTTCACTTATGAGGATAGGACAGTTTAAGTTTTAGAACCGGACAGCAGCACTAGACACAAACATTATTTGATTCTAGTGGTAAAGGCTTGTGCAGTAACAAATACATTTTGGGAGGTGAGCCTAATACAAAGATTACAGAGACTTATTCGACATAATATGCCACAAGGTCCCTAAATGACTCTTGATAAGCCTTGAATGCAGAGTTGTCCCTACCCTAGACCACTCAAGGCTAGAAGACCCAGAAAATTTGCCCATAGCGGAGAAGAGCTGTATCCACACATTTTCCAAGATATTTACTAATTCTTAACTCGACTTGAATTTTAACTCGGGTCGCTAATTTCTCAATTTAAGCCAATACCGTTACTGCACCATACCTCCTTTTCTATATATATATATATATATATATATATATATGTATATATATTACGGAAATTAACGAAATTTAACGAAACTTGGTTATAAGCAACCGACAATTTGTAATGAATTATTTTGGACATTATTTTTACCGATACTCGTATTTAAGTAGATATTCTGTTTTTAATTAAATAGTATTTTATATTTATATCTACCGGCCTGATTATTTCACGATAAATTTTTATGACGAAAATGTGTGCGACCCAACAGGATTCGAACCTGCGACCCCTATTATTATTTATATTATATTTTAATTAAAAACAGAATATCTACTTAAATACGAGTATCGGTAAAAATAATGTCCAAAATAATTCATTACAAATTGTCGGTTGCTTATAACCAAGTTTCGTTAAATTTCGTTAATTTCCGTAATATATATATATATATTTATTTATTTAGGGTACAAATCTTATCTCAGGTTGGAATAATTATGACGTCTATTTATTTAGGGTACAAATCTTTGTATATATATATATATATACATATATATATATATATATATATATATATATATATATAACAAAAATTTGTACCCTCAGAATAGATTAATATCTTTAAACCAAATAGACGTCATAATGATCCCAAGTCGAGGAACCTTTCGGTTTTTAAGATCAAACTTGACTGAGAAGCAATAAGTCAGAAGAGAGATTCCTGCAAACGTGAAATGCGAGAATGAAAATGGTAACTTAGCACTTACGGTCACATCTAGCAAGATGTAAATTGATGGTGGATTAAGGAGAAATTAGTCTTCTTCTTCCGTGTACTGCCAGTTCAGGACGTATACCATCATGGCCTTCCATATTTCCCTATCTTCTTACGTTCTTAATACTCCTCCTTCCGTTATCCCACTCACTCACCGCTCCCCACTCCATCTGATCAAGTCAATCAAGTATGTCATGCGGTGATTCCCTTGTCACTCTTTTCCTTTATCCCGCGAGCAACAGGTTCTTCCAAGCCCGCCTTCCTCATTCTTCTTCTTCTTCTTCTTCTTCTTCATCATTCTTCTTCTTCTTCTTCTTCCTCATTCTTCTTCTTCTTCTTCCTCATTCTTCTTCTTCTTCTTCTTCTTCTTCATCATTCTTCTTCTTCTTCTTCTTCCTCATTCTTCTTCTTCTTCTTCCTCATTCTTCTTCTTCTTCTTCCTCATTCTTCTTCATTCTTCTTCTTCTTCATTCTTCTTCTTCTTCTTCTTCTTCTTCCTCATTCTTCTTCTTCTTCTTCCTCATTCTTCTTCTGCTTCTTCTTCTTCATTCTTCTTCTTCTTCTTCTTCATTCTTCTTCTTCTTCTTCTTCTTCTTCCTCATTCTTCTTCTTCTTCATTCTTCTTCTTCTTTTTTTCTCCTTCTTCCTCATTCTTCCTCATTCTTCTTCTTCTTCTTCTTCCTCATTCTTCTTCTTCTTCTTCCTCATTCTTCTTCTTCTTCTTCTTCCTCATTCTTCTTCTGCTTCTTCTTCCTCATTCTTCTTCTTCTTCATTCTTCTTCTTCTTCTTTTTCTCCTTCTTCCTCATTCTTCCTCATTCTTCTTCTTCTTCTTCCTCATTCTTCTTCTTCTTCTTCCTCATTCTTCTTCTTCTTCTTCTTCATTCTTCTTCTTCTTCTTCCTCATTCTTCTTCTTCTTCTTCTTCTATGTGCCTTTTTCTTTAGGGACTTAATAAATTTAATATTTAGTATAATAGCTTTTTGCTTTGATCGCAGCTTTCATTCTGTCAGGCATTGGCATCAAAAGCTTCTTCAATGTATTTAATGGCATCTCCTGCCAAGCAGCTTGTATTTGTTCCCAAAGTGTGTTTTGCAAAGTACCATTAGATTTATCAATTTTTTTGTCCAAAATATTCCACAGATGTTCAGTAGGATTGAGATCAGGGCTTTGTAGAGGTCAATTCAAATTCCAAATCCTCCGTCCCTCTTCCTTTTTAATTAAATAATTCTTACAAAGGTTTGGCTTTTCATCCTGTACTTGAATTTCAGTGTGGTTTTCAGGAAATTCACCCCTGTCTTAATACTACCGGTAGTGGGCAAAAGTGTTCGGACACGGGTGATTTTAAACTTCATTTTGATGCCTCATAAAAGATCAAATGGTTCTTGTACTAATACTTTTGCACAGTACTGTATATATACTAGGTGCGATTGGTAAATTGTCGCAATTATTTTGATGCCTCATAATTGATAAAATAGTTCTTGTCCTAATACGTTTTCACAGTACTGTATATGTAGTTCTTTCTTTCGCCTTTCGTTAAATACTGTCTGTGGTAAGGTTTTTTACTCTATCTGCTATTAGCGCTGTGTCATCTGCTTATTTAGTATTGTTCAGATTTCGGCTGCCGATGACGAATCATTGCAGGATTTATAAACTCTAATAATTGTAGCGCTGAATCTTTGTTTATCAACTGAACTGGTTTCTTTTCCGTATGCAGACAGTTTGGTGCTAATAAGGGCTCTTGATTACTCTACAGTCTTATCCGAAA
>JBBBDQ010001409.1:137500-142500 GCA_037127315.1 Ascarosepion bandense | reverse complement strand
TCAAAAAAGGAAGAAAGAAAGAAAAAAAGAAAGAAAGAAATATAAATCTCAGAATGTGAATAAATAACTGACATTATGAAAGAGTCGAGGAATGAAGACCGAAAAAAAGAATGAAGTAGTAAAATGAAAGACAAATAAAGAAAGAATGAAAGAAACAATAAAATTAAAATGACAGAGAATGAATAAACAAGCTGAATTATAAAAATAAAAACTTGAAGAAAGAAAGAAAAAAGAAAGAAAGGAATCAAAAAAGGAAGAACGAAAGGAAGAAATAAAGACTAGAATGAAATGAAGAAATCAAGAAAGAAATCAGGAGAAAAAATAAGATGAAAAAGAAGAAATAAACAAGCAAAATTATAAAAGAAACCCGGAAGGAAGGAAAAAAGAAACAATGAAGGAAATAAACGAGGGCTGGAATGAATGAAAAAAAAAAGAAAGCCAGATAAAAGTCTGACAACTAATAAAGAAGTTAAGACTATATAAAAGTGTACAAAGAAAGAAAGAAAGAAAAAATACAGATAATGAATAAACAAGCGAAATTATGAAGAAATATTGCAATAAAAATAGAAAGAAAGAAAATAGAAAAAAGAAAGAAAAAATGAAGATAGAAAAAGGAAAAGAAAGAAAGAAAATAGAAAAAAGAAAGAAAAAAGAAAGATAGAAAGAGAGAAAAAAAGAAAGAAAATAGAAAAAAGAAAGACAGACAGAGAGACAGAAAGAAAGAGAATAGAAAAAAGAAAGATAGAAAGAAAGAAAGAAAGAAAATAGAAAGAAGAAAGAAAAAGAAAGAAAGAAAGAAAATAGAAAAAAGAAACAAAAAAGAAAGATAGTAGAAAAAAGAAAGAGAAAAGTAAGATAGAAAGAAAAAAAGAAAAAAGAAAGAAAGAAAAAGAAAGAGAGAAAGAGAGAAAGAAAGAAAGAAAAAAGAAAAAAGAAAGACAGACAGAGAGACAGAAAGAAAGAGAATAGAAAAAAGAAAATTAGAAAGAAAGAAAGAAAATAGAAAGAAGAAAGAAAAAAGAAAGAAAGAAACAAAATAGAAAAAAGAATGAAAAAAGAAAGATAGATAGAAAAAAGAAAGAGAAAAGTAAGATAGAAAGAAAGAAAGAAAGAAAAACGAAAGAAAAAAAAGAAAGAGAGAAAGAAAGGAAGGAAATAGAAAAAAGAAAGAAAAAAGAAAGACAGACAGAGAGACAGAAAGAAAGAGAATAAAAAAAAGAAAGAGTGAAAGAAAGTAAGAAAATAGAAAAAAAGAAAGATAGAAAGAGAGAAAGTAAGAAAGAAAGAAAGAAAATAGAAAAAAGAAAGAAGAAAGTTAGATAAAAAAAAAGAAAATAGAAAAAAGAAAAAAGAAAGAGAGATAGAAAGAGAGAAAGAAAGAAAAAGAAAGAAAAAGAAAGAATGAAAATAAAAGAAAGAAAGAAAATAGAAAAAAGAAAGATAGAAAGAGAGAAAGAAAGAAAGAAAGAAAGAAAAAAAGATAGAAAGCGAGAAAGAAAGAAAATATAAAAAAGAAACAAAAAAGAAAGATAGAAAGAGAGAAAAAAGAAAGAAAATAGACAATAGAACCAAAAAAGAAAGTTAGATAGAAAGAAAGAAAATAGAAAAAGAAAGAGAAAAGATAGAAAGAGAGAAAGAAATAAAGAAAAAAGAAAGAAAAAAGAAAGAGATAAAGAAAGAAAGAAAATAGAAAAAAGAAAGATAGAAAGAAAGAAAAAAGAGAGAAAGAGAGAAAGAAAGAAAGAAAATAGAAAAAAAAAAGTTAGATAGAAAGAAAGAAAATAGAAAAAAGAAAGAGAAAAGATAGAAAGAAAGAAAGAAAAAAGAAAGAAAGAAAAAGAAAGAGAGAAAGAGAGAAAGAAAATAGAAAAAGAAAGAAAGAAAATAGAAAAAATAAAGAAAAAAGAAAGATAGAAAGAGAGACTAGAATGAAAAACATAAAGTAAGAAAAAAGGAACAAAAAGAATAAAGAAGGAAGGAAAACTAACGCCCAACAATGAATCAATAATGGCAATTTTGAAAAAACCCTAAGAAAGAAAGCATACAGCATATAAATCCTGTATCATCCATCAACTAACTCAAAGGAAAAAAGTAAAATTACACACACGCAAATATGGATCAAAACGACTAAAACATTTTGGAAAAACCCAGACCAGAGCAAATTTCACAAGTCAGTGTGAAAAGTAAGATTCTAGATTCTGATTGGATAGGAAAAAGTAAATTGATCTCTGACCACGGTCAATTTTTCTTAACACTAAGAAAATGGATATGTGCTTTCGATCTAGTCATGTGATAAATTTAATTACTTAAACCATGACTTGACCAGTCAAAGCAGCCCAAAATGGGAATCGAATCTGAAGGACGTCGTTGCAATCTGTCTAAAGAAAAGTTAACTTGTCGACATGGGCGTAAGGGCGCGTCAAACATTCGTTTTTCCTCTCCTTCCAATTTTTCTTTCCTCGTTTTCACCTTCACACCGCCAAAGAAAACAACAAGATCCTCAACCGACTTCGATAAGTACAATCTCTTTTATTACTTGGTTTTCCTTTTCACTTTCTCTCCGGCCATAAAAAGGGAAAAAACACAGACTTTTATTAGCAACCCTTTTAATATTTTTACATATACTGCAATGAAATCTGAAATTTTCTGGGATATTTAAATACTTACATTTCTCTTTGAAGAATTAACCACATGCATTTTCTCTTGAACATTTGAACATTTTCTTCTCACAAATATGTTATAGCGTTCAGTTAATAAATTCCCCTTTTTTTTCAACAACCAGATGATATTAAAAAATGTGGGCATTGTCGGTTATGTTTGAAAGTGGCCTTGTGCCAGGCATGGTCGACACACACTACAACAAGTAAAAAAATAAATAATGAGTGGAAAAAATCATGTAAAAAAAGATAGAAAGGAAAAACGGATGAAAAACAAAAAGCAAAAAAGAAAAAAATGAATGAAAGGCTGAAAAAAATGAATATTGATCAATTAAAAATCGGCGGGAAATTATACAAACGACTCAAAAATCAGCAACGTGTTCAGAAACAAAATAATTATTATATTTAAAGTGATCACATGTTTCCGTTACGGAAGACCGACCGACATTTCAGTAGAAAAAACATGAACCCAGAGAAATATAAAATGAAAAGTGCAAGACACATCCTATGCATGTACATTAACCAATAATAAAAGTATTTAAAATTGAAATGGAAAAGTCGACTGACAAAATATGCCGACGCAATCAAATTTCAAAATGTCTGCATTTATCTTTTGACAAGAAAGAAACTTACTTTTTATTAAAATCCGACGTCCGTTTTATTCAAAAATTTGTTACTTTCTTTGTGTTTTGTTTCTTTGTATTTCACTAACTGAGGCCACTAAGTTCACATTCGATTTTGATTTTTCGCTCTGAAAATTGTTTTATAATTTCCCATGAGGTGGCGGGATATATTTGAAAACCATTTTAAAGTCTGTTATTGATAAAATGGTCGATATTAGATTGCTAGACTTTCAATCGATATGGCGAATAAAATTGATAATTATAGTGTTGAATATACAGAAAACAGAAAAGAAGAGAAGAAAGAAGGTAAGATAAAAATAAAGGAAAGAAGATTCTCAAAAAACAAAAAAAGACAATAATGATAAGACTTCCGCCATTGTGATATAAATGTCGCCAAAGAATAGATAAAAAAGTATAGGCCAAGTAACTAAAGGTTGAGGAGGCAAGACGACATCAGAAAAAGATCTAAACTTATTTATAAATAAAACTTTGTCTCTGTGTGTGTGTGTGTCTTGTGTGTGTGTGTGTGTGTGTGTGTGTGTGTGTCCGTTGCCTATAGACTCTGAAACGGCTGAACCGATTTTCTTGAAATTTTACACAGTTGTACTATAAGCGTCTGCGAGTGTTCTTAGCTAGGTTTTGTGTCGAGGTACCCCTGATAAATATCAAAAAACGATAATCGAAAAAATCGCGGGTTATAGGAGTTGTCTGATTTTAATCAAATTTGATACACTCATAGACAAAGACATAAGAAACGATATTCAGAAGTTTCAAGGTTGCAGTTCTTACAACAGTGCAGAAAATATATATATGTTTTGTGCCGACGTACACCCGATAAATATCGAAAATCGATAATCGAAAAAATCTGGATATAGAAGGAGTGGTCCGATTTTAATCAAGTGGGTCCCACCCATTCACAGTTAAATCAATCAAATGCAATTCCACTTCTCAGCTTCTTTTTCGCACTTCCCACCTGTGGAACTCTCTTCCATACTCTTGCTTTCCTTGATGGCTTACAACCTCCAGGAAATTAAATGCAATGTCAATACCCATCTCTTAAACATTTAACTAGTTCTTTCTACATCACCCTGTATATTTTTCCTTTCTCTCTACCTTTGCAACTGTCATCACACCTGTATTCCCATCCTTCTCTTTCTCCTTTCTCTGACATCCCCTGTAACTGGTTCGTCTTTCTCTTTACTCTCCTCCTGACTAAACCTTAACTCTTATGTAGTCCACTGCGCATCAGTGGCTTTACTGCCTTGCATGGGGTGAAACGATTAAAAAAGTGTTATAAGATTTGGGCTGATTTCCTGAGTGTCATTTTTGTCTGTGTGCAGTTTTCCGTGGCTGTATATAATACATGTATTTACGTGTTGTGTGTCCGTGATTTAATCTTTTTGTGTCATTGACTAATATGCAGACGCACACACGCATTCATAAACAGTTTGACTGAGTTTTAAATAAGAAAATGAAATAATTTATTCTCCGTCACTAAGTGTGGGGAAAAAAACCTTGGAATTGGAATTTTAAAAAACAGCTATACATGGTTGCCCATTTCGGTTTTAGCTAGTGTTCATATGCCGGCCTGAAAGGGGAAATTCATTCTCAGGACACAAATCAGGACACTATCACCCGGTTCACATTCCACCCACGTCTATTGAACAGGTGTAGAGGGTCATCCCTTGTTCCCTGTTTAGGATGTGGTTTCCGGTTTTCT